>UESW01003920.1:2639843-2659565 GCA_900491605.1 Calamus simplicifolius | reverse complement strand
TTTTAAAATTAAATTAAAAAAATTAATTTTAAAATTAATTTAATTTTTTAATTTAATTTTAATTTAATTTTTTTAATTAATTTAATTGTTTGGAGGAAGGGATAATTTTATTTTTACAAAAGAGGCATGGGTAATTTTGTCAAAAGAAAAATTTATTAGATTAGTCGGTAATGTGGATAGCCATCTCTCTCTGACGTAATATGGATTACCACTTAAACCACTGCAAGATAGATTTTCATTTAAAATTCGTACCAAACATGATTATCCATTGGGGCCAAACGCTCCTAAAATGCTTAGAGTATTACTTTCCCATATATTATATGAGATTAAATAAATGTAATGGAATAACCGGTCTGCCATATGTTAATCACACGATGATACGTTGAATATAATGGGATACCGAAAATGCATGTTGAATTGCTGAAAATTATATTTTAGCAATGTTTTGAAAATTGAATCGGACAATGAACCGGCTTAACATTTGGGTCGTGAATCAATAGGTTCGATCGGATGAACCGGTTTGATCGGACCGGATGATATTATAATTAAATTTTAATTTAATAATATAAAATAATAACATATAAATATAATTTAAATAAAAAATGAAAAAAATCTAAAAATCGGGTTGGATCGGTTGAAACCCGACCAATTCAATAAGTTATTTTTTTGATTTTTACCGGATCATATAAAAGTCAACTCTAATAATAAAATCGGACCAAACTAATGACCGATTCCTGGTTGAACCGGTCGGTCCGATTCGATTTTAAAAACATTTTATTTTAGCATAGAAAATATTAAAAATTATATTGAAAAGAATAAAAAATTATGAGATATTTGATGATGGAACCAATTATATGGGATAAGAATTTGAAATAAAAGCTGACCTTAAATTATTTCAGCATTTACGACCATATTAAAAACCGTCCAACTTGGGCGTTAAAAACGACCAGATTTGGGCGTTAAAAACCAAACGAGGGAATCGCGGCGATTCATTTGGCTTACATCCGTTGTACGAGATTAAACAGAAGAATCCGAATCTGGCTTGACGTCTGGTGATAGGATTCTACCGCCTTTTGCCCGACGTTTCCTCCCCCAGCTTTCCTAAGCCGCTCCCTCGCACTCCGAGAAATTGGCTTGCATTATATACCACGCTCTTGATCTTTTTTGGAGTTTGAAGATACATTGGATTGAGAAAGAAAGGGGTTTCTTGGCCAACTGGTTTTGAGAGGGGGTGAAAGAGTGAGGGAAGGAAGGAGAGATTGCGTTATAGCCTTGATCTAATGGCTTCGTCGGCGGTGAAGAGTAACGACAAGGAGAAGTCGCTCGACAACTGGCTCCCGATCACGTCGGACCGGACCGCCAAGTGGTGGTACTCGGCGTTCCACAATGTCACGGCGATAGTCGGCGCCGGGGTTCTGAGCTTGCCATTTGCGATGTCGCACCTTGGATGGTGAGAGGAATATAATTATAATTTCATGTGGTTGTTTTGATTCAGTGATTTTTTTTTTTGTGCTATAGTTTTCTCTTTTTTATATATATATATATATAATACGTCTGAGGTATAATATAAGTACCCTTGCGACTATTATTTTGTCTATATATATATATATATATCTTCTGGGTGAAAGTTGAGAGAAAGATGTCTGCTGAAATTACCAAGGTGGTGATTGCCTCCCAAGTTTTAAATCAAAAGTTGGGAATATTTGTTATTGCCCAGTTCATGATTTTTATTGATTTTTTTGATGAAATATTTTACCTTTGGATCTGGGTATCGTTGAGTCAAGGCGATCCCTCGAGATTTTGGCATCTAAACCCTTGCATCAGTGGTATATTGTTTTTGGATTCTTTATGTGAGTATTAATATATGTTATTTTACTCAGATTATTTGTGGATGATATGAGAGCTATAAAGTGCTACTCTATGGAATCTGACGGATAAAAAAGTTTGTTTAGAGACTAATTTCTAACCTTTGTGTACCTTTAAAAGTTGAGTTTGACTTTGATTTTCTTTTTTCTTATCAAATGTGGTCATCCAAGTGGACATTGGTTGCAACTAAGAAGGTTTAGATGACTTCGATCTGTGCTTTATTTTATTTCTTTTTCATCAAATTTCAATTTGTTGAACCAAAATAAATTTTCTGTGAATTTTCAGTTAGTTTCTTAGTTTGGTTTCTTTTTCTTGATGTTATCATTGTCTCTCTCTCTCTCTTTTGACTCCATATGAAATGCCAAGTTTTCCCCTCTAAAGGTAGCAAGTTTTTATTTGTCAAAAAACAAAAAACTTATAATTTATATCTGCATGTATTTTTATTTAAGACTTTCAAGTTTTTTTTTTCAAGCCTGAACAGTTTTTCTATATGAAAATCTCTTTAAGATTATACTGCCATTGAGATTTAAATCTTTTGAACCGTAGATCTATATGGTAATAAAAAGATTGACCTTGTAATTGTCTTTATGATTCAAGTAAGTAAATCTTAACCTCTAATTGCATGTTTCGACAAGGTGAATTATCATCTTTCTTCTTAAAAATAAATTATTTATTTGCCAGAATCCCTCTGCATTCTAAGGAAGAAAGTTCTGTCATTAATTTATTGTTGCATCATCCGAGAAGATGACTAGATAAGAGATCTGACAATTCCTCATCAACAGATTGCCAACTTTTTTTTTTTCTACAATTGTTCTCTTATTTCAGGGGTCCTGGTGTGGTTGTTCATGTTCTCTCATGGTTCATAACCTTGTACACCCTCTGGCAAATGGTGGAAATGCATGAGATGGTGCCTGGGAAACGGTTTGATCGGTACCATGAGTTGGGACAGCATGCATTTGGAGAAAAGCTTGGCCTCTGGATTGTGGTTCCCCAACAGTTAGTGGTGGAGGTTGGCTTATGCATTGTCTACATGGTCACTGGTGGAAAATCTCTGCAGAAATTCCATAATCTTGTATGCCCTGACTGCAAATCCATCAGGTTAAGCTATTTTATTATGATCTTTGGCTCGGTGCACTTTGTCCTCTCCCAACTTCCCAATTTCAATTCCATCTCTGCTATCTCCTTGGCTGCTGCTGTTATGTCCCTCAGGTACTCATAATTCACCTTTAACTTATCCAACTCTCCTCACAACTGTTTAAATGATAAAGCCTTTTTTTCTTACACCTGAAGAGACCAAGACTGTGTGAAAAACTTCTATTACAGAGCAAACAAAAATTACGTTAGATTCAGAGTCTTACTTTATGTAGTGCCTTTGATGGGAAGGATAATTGGTTAATTATTTATAGATTTTAATTTTTTTTTGGGAAAATATGGCATTGACATATGCATTGCATAATTATTATTCATTCATATGTTGCTGTCTTTTGACTGATTTTTGTAACTCGAACAGTTACTCCACTATTGCTTGGGTGGCCTCTGTTGATAAGGGTCAGGCAGCAGGGGTGGATTATGGTTACAAATCTTCAACCACAACAGGAGCTTTCTTTAACTTCGTAACTGCATTAGGAGATGTTGCCTTTGCCTTTGCAGGGCACAATGTTGTCTTGGAGATCCAAGCAACCATTCCTTCTACACCAGAGAAACCTTCAAAAAAACCCATGTGGAAGGGTGTTATTTTTGCTTACATTGTAGTTGCCCTCTGCTACTTCCCTGTTGCCTTTGTTGGATACTGGGCTTTCGGCAATGCTGTTGATGACAACATTCTCATTACACTGGAGAGGCCAAAGTGGCTGATTGCAGCTGCTAACATGTTTGTTGTTGTTCATGTCCTTGGAGGCTATCAGGTGCTATTTCTCAAACATAAATGATCCAACACTGAAAACTGCATTAATATAGAGATGCTGGATTTTACTAGGATTTTTCCAAGTCAATTCTGGTATTGGTTTGTCAAAGGATGCTAAACAAAATGGAAGTCTTTTTTATGTAAGGTTGAAGATGTCGTACCATGTAACCAACAATTCCATTTTTAGATCCCTTTACAACTAAAATTAGTTTTTTCCTTGCTAAATTCATGACATGCCAAAGTATCTGACATATCAGTTTGATTGGATGGTCTTCATACACAGGGCTTGCAAACATAAATACTTGATAATGTTTTATTACTTCTGTTTACTATGAACCCAATTGTGTGAGATCAAATATATTTTAGAGTACAGCCTGTAGTTTTGTTTTACTTATGATAAGTGAGAATAATTTTGATCCACTAAAACTGTTAAACATGAAAACACATTACTTGTTTTATTTACTGGATTGTGCTGCTAATCCAAGAAATAAACTATCATGAATCAACACAGGAGAATCAAATTGAAATATTAGTCAACAATGCATACATCAGCCAATACTTGGATCATTTTAGTTTGATTTGCACCCTAGTCTCTCTCTCTCTCTCTCACACATGCATGCTTACACATGCACACTGGTAGGGATTGCTGGCCAAAGTTCTTTGATCTAACCTAAGTGATTTATTGATGCAGGTTTTTGCCATGCCTGTGTTTGACATGCTTGAATCAATGCTTGTGAAGAAGCTTCACTTCTCACCTAGCCTTACTCTGCGTTTGGTTGCACGGTCTCTATATGTTGGTAATGTCTTTTTCCTTGGACCATTTCAAATTTTTGCCTTCTGATGTATAATGAAAGAACTGGACCAAAGATAATAACAAAAAGAGACATGCAATGAAAGTTTTTTAAGCCTTGATTTATATGACTCTCCTCTTTGTGCAGCTTTTACCATGTTCATTGCTATATGCATCCCTTTCTTTGGTGCGTTGCTTGGATTTTTTGGAGGCTTTGCATTAGCCCCAACAACTTACTATGTAAGTCACTATATCTTGTTTTATCTGATGATACAAAAACAAGAGCAATTTTTCCCGTGTAACTTTTAAAGCTCAGATCCCATTTATAATGATTTAATGCAAATTGCTTGGAGTTTTTAAATCTCTCTCTCCTTCTAATGTGATTTTACAGCTTCCATGCATCATGTGGCTGGCCATCTATAAGCCTAGAAGGTTCAGCTTATCTTGGATCACAAACTGGGTAAGTCATAGAACCCTTAATTTTGTTACTTCTCTTGTAGTTTAGGTTCATCGAGATGATATTTTCTTGTACTTTTGGTCTCCAGATCTGCATTATTCTTGGAGTCATGTTGATGGTTTTGGCAGCAATGGGAGGACTAAGGTCAATCATAATTAATGCCAAGACTTACCGATTCTTCTCGTGAGTTTGCTGACCAAGAATACCAAGTATCATGTGGATGAGAACACTGAAGTCAGATGATGATAATTATGACATGCTGAAATATTGCCTTTGCCTAGTCTAAGTTCCTTGTTCATATTGCAAAAAACTCAAGTAATTTATTTGTTTGGAGAAGAATCTTGTCAGTATGAAGCCAATATGGGTATTGTGATCCATGCATTAATGATGGGAGTGGATGAATAAATTGCTAGCAGATAGCCACCCAATGATGCTTTCCAGTAAACAATCGTGCGGTTGCCATAATGCGGCCAAATTTTGTCTCTCATGTTCTATGGCTGATGCAGCATTTCTTTTGATCGCTTTCTCATGAATGGCAGCAATCTCAAACCCCTCAACTCTCATTCCTTGTCATCATAAGAAACTACAAGTTGATGGAGTTGTGTGTTCCAATAAAAAGATAATTATGGCTTTCATTGACACCAAACGAAACAGGTCCTTGGTTTTTAGTCTTTGCATATAATTTCATAGTAGATATGGAAGATATCGTTTCCACTTTATTTGTTGGGAATTTTTTTAGTGCGATGGTATAAAAAGAAGACAACGGTTTATAAAGCTAGTGCAATCTTTAGTGGTTTTACCCATATTATGAGTCCTTGTTTTCCATGTTGCTTTTTCTAGTTAACTTATGATTTTATATTTGGAAAGATATGGGATGAAAGAGCTAAAAGCATGGGATGCATGCATGTGATAGGTTGGCAGACCCATTGATGATGATAGAGAAATTTTGTTCACCCCATCTAATACTAAGGTTGGTCAAAGTAGGGGCATTTAATAAGTATCTCCATTCTCCTAGGATGAAAAACTATTTTGAACAATGGGTTTCATTGGACTGAAAATTAGGAAAGTCTTTGAGAAAATTTAGAAATCTAGGGTTGCATGTCATATAAGAGTAATATATAACATGCTACACAACTAAGAGTTATCATCTTTGAAATAAAAGAAATCTCACTTATATATTCAAAAAAATTTGTTCGTATATAACATATTGCAATCATCAAAAAGATTGTCCAAGCTATTATTTTAAAAGAAATCTTACTTTTTTTTTCCCTTTTTCCAGTCCATTAAAATTAAAATTTATTTTGTGCTTGGGTAAAGCAAAAGGGCATTAAAATAAGCTTTTGCTAATGTTGGCTTTGCCTCATTCAAACTCTCTTATTCATGCAGGTATATTTTATTAGCTTGGGTTTATAGGAAAATTTAGTCCATTAAAATTAAATTTATTTTGTGCATGGCTAGAGCAAAAGGGTATTAAAATAAGCTTTCGCTAATGTTGGCTTTGCCTCATTCAAGTTATCTTATTCAATTAAGCATATTTTATTAGCTTGGGTTTATAAGAAAATCTATTCAAATGATCTGCTTGTAAAGATGAGTTAGAACTTTATACTTGTTAACTAACCAAAATTTTATCTATAAATATCTCTATGAAAAAGTGTAATTTCACAAGGTTCAGGGCATGAAACCTACAGTGACAAACCCAATATATTTTTCAATTGTTTTTTTAAAAAAGAAAAACCCTTGAACCTTCACATTGCATTTGAGATTGTATGCATTCATGAACCAGACATCAACAATGGAATATTTGTAAGTAAGTTCTTGAGTTCAATATATGTTCAAACATCTTATTGTCATTGAGCCATGCTTGCAAAATCTAAAGATTTATTTGATTGAACATTCAAAGATACCTTGCCTTTTGAAAGCAATAGCACCAAGTTGGATAATACATACGTAATAGTTATTTGTGATTAGGGGCAACATTGGAAGCCAAAGCTTAAGACTATGCCACATCTTTCTATACACTACTTGGAGACGATATTAGAGGGTGATCGAATAACAAGAAGAGGTAGAGTGGGGTTAAGAGAAGAAAAAGAGGAAAATAAATAATATAAAAAGAATAATGGGAAAGAAGGTCAAGCGATGAGCTTCGAGATCTTTTAACAATTCATGGTAAGAATAGAGGTATAAATATAACTATTTGTATAAATAGACCTAAACTAATATGAACAGAAATAATTAAAAATATATAACTATTTGTAATTTGAATGGATAGAGTAGAGTAAAGGAAGGCTAATCCCATATAATTCAAAAAAGGCTTAGTTAAGTTGAGATGAGTTGAGTTGAGAAGGTCAAGTGATGGGCAATGCTTAAGACTATGCATGAAAGTTGGAGACTCTTTTTGGCTCCATTGTTGATTGAGCATCACCGAAGATTGTAATAAAAAAAAAAAATGAGGCTGAGAGAACAAAAGAGAAGAAAATTAATGATATTAAAAATAAAATTGATGAACGTTATGTTAGACTTGCGATATCCATTGATTTTAATTAGTCAAAAATTAGATGAAAGTTATAGTGGTATCACCTGGGTTAGAGTTTGTTATGCATAAAGATAACAAGTGAGAATAGTAGAAGGGGTTAGCAATACTTTAAAAATAAAGAGGTATCTTACTTGATCAATGGAAAATCAACTTATCCATATCTCTATGTCACGCTCTAGACCCAAGGGTAGATTTGCGTATGTGAATTGTGTAATAATTCACATACATTTGTTATTCTTCGAGGCTAAAATGAGTGAGTAAAAATTGGCAGCTAATAAATTGCAAACCTGTATGCATATCACCACTAGCAAAGTAACATAATCTATAAAGTTTCCTTTGATAGAAAATATTGAATGCCTTAATTTCTCAAAATAATTTGAATGATGTATATTATGATTTCTAATTTATTACCAATGAATCTACTTGTTATCATAGTCTCTTTATTTTTTTATTATTTTATAAATAAATAAATTGACAACTTGTACTTTAATAAATATCTCTATCATTTTTGCTAATTTGGCTTGAAGAGTGAATAAAATTTAAAATTGAAACAACTACAGTGTAGCATCAAGCATTTAAGTGCTTGCTATTTGAGAGAGAGGGGGGGGGGGGGGGATCGAAAGAGATAGAAATTAGAGGGGAAGTTATGAAGAGTACAAAAAAACTCATCAAAATAATCATAATAAATTTTAGTAAATATCAAAATCACAACAAATTTTAGGGATGATAACAGAACATGTTAAGGTCGGGGCCCTAATCTACATCCATATAAAAAAAAAAAATCTTCATCCCTACCTTGTTACTATAACCAAGGACTTTTTTTTAATTCCATTCTCATCCCTACCACATAGGGAATAATAAGTTCCCACCCCTCCCCCACCATTTCTTTAATGACATATATAAATTTTTAATAAAATATATGAAGATAATTTTATAGATATGAAAAATATATTAGGGTATATAGTACTTAAGTATGAAGCCAACGAGGTGAGGTCGAGATGGGATGGGTAGATATTTTCTTCCATTCACACCCTATCTTTGTTAGCATGGAGATAAAAATATCTTTCTACCTTAAAATATCATCGATATCCTTTTACTAATAAAGATAGAGAAAAAAATAATATCTATTCCTATTTTTATCCTCACAAAAAATGCAGAATCTCCATCTTAAATAGGGGTAGAGCAAGTCCTGCTTTATACATTGAAACCATATGCATTTGCTATTAAGAGAGATGACAAATAAGGTAAAAATAGCAAAGCATGACCAATATTTATCAAAATTCACATCAATCAATTATAAATAAATCAATAGTTGTCAATATCTTTTTACTGTTAAAATATCATAGATATTCTTTTACTAATAAGATAAAGATAAAAATAATCTTCATCCCTATTTCTATCCTAAAAGAAAATGCAGAATCTCCATCTTAAATAAGGGTAGAGCAAGTTCCACTTTATAAGTTGAAATTATCACCCCTAACAAATGCTATTTAGAAATGGTAAAAAGGCCCATTTATTTAGTATTGCAGTGCCTTGGCTTTGTGTAAACCAAATGCATTTGCTATTAAGAGAGATGACAAATAAGGTAAAAACAATAAAGCATGACCAGTAGTTGTCAAAATTCAAATTAATCAATTGTAAATAAATTAATAGTTGTCAATATCTTTCTACTAATAAAATGTCATAGATATCCTTTTACTAATAAAGAGTAAGATTTGTCGAATAAATGTCCACATGCATTGTAGCTCCCTACTTTCATCTATCCGGAGCACCTAACGAGTGAAGTTTACAGGCTGTAAATGTTCATAACTTGAGCTGTAGAAGTTTTATTTGTTTCAAAAATAAACTCAAAGTTACGATTGGTTGAATATATTGAATAAATTGCTAAATTTGCCTCTCTCTCATTTGAAAAACTTGTTCATCTTTTAAGAATCTCAAGCCCCCATGTGCCTTGACTTTAGGAGTGTTACAAAACTGGTGTTTTACAGGGCAGAATGAAATTTAAATCACTACAGAAATACTAATTCCAATCTTCTTCTATTCTTTTTTTATATGTAGCCCACATGTTATGCTCCTTTTGTGCTGGCTTTGTGAAAGTGACATTGATGCAAGGCTGATGTGATGATATAAAAAGAAGGTAAGAGTTTACTAAGGTAATGCAATCTTTATTAGTTTTGCCTATACGATAAGTCCTTGTTTTCTATTTTTCTTTTTAGGTTTAACTTATGGTTTATATTCGAAAAGAAATGGGATGGGAGAGCTAAAAGCATGAGGTGCATGCATGTGATAGGGTGGCAGACCCATTGATGATGATAGAGAAATTTTGTGCACCCCATCTAATACTAAGGTTGGTCAAAGTAGGGGCATGTAAGAAGTATCCCCATTCCTATTAGATCAAGAACATTTTTGGAAAATAGGCTTCATGGGACTGAAACTTAGGGAAGTCTTTGAAAAAATTTAGAATTCTAAGGTTGCATGTCATATAAGAGCATGCTAATATACAGCATCCTGCACATCTAAGAGTAGTCATCTCTGAAATAAAAGAAATTTCACTTATAATTTCCATAATTGAGCCCTGATTTGGGAGATGTGTTAAAAAGTTAACTTGATTTCAGACATCATGAGTATAGATTTAGGTAGTGTTTGAAATAGGGAATAAGAGGGGATATCTCCTCTTATTCCCAAAAGCCATAACTATAAAGGATAGCTGAAAATAAAATCCATGGATAATATTTTTTTTTATCAAACACTACCTTAACTAAAAATTATTATTTCTAATAAATTTGTTTAGTTAACAAATGCTAATAAAGGTACTGCGTGGGTGAGTCTTTCATCTTATTTCATGAGAAAATAATGTCCATAGGAATGTGATTTGCCACTACAAGAAAAATGGTTTATTATGATGAATTAATTCATCACAATAAGTACAAAAGTCATCGTAATAAGTTATTACAATGATAAAAAATTCATCATAATATGTTCAAAATTATCGTAATAAGTTGTTGTAGTAATAACTTATTACGACGTAACTAATTTTGTCGTAATAAATGATATATTATGGCAAAAATATATCATCGTTATAATTTTTTTAAAAAATATATTTTTAATAAAAACCTATTACGATGACTTAATTTTTCCGTAATAGCTTTCTATTACGGCAAAATTAAGTCACCGTAATAACTTGTAATCTATTACGGTGAATTATTTTCGTCGTAATAGAGAGCTATTATGGTGAAATTAAGTCACCGTAATAGGTTAGAAGGGATTACGGCCAAAATAATTTATCGTAATAGCTGGTAATAGCTCTCTATTATGGCAAAAATAATTCACCATAATAAATATTTATTTTATTTTTTTTTATTTTACATCTATTACAATAATTTAATATAATATTAAAGCAACGATATTAGAAATAATTTTCTGCTTCAAAATTTTTACAAAAAATTTAATAAAAATTTTCATTCATTTCAATAAAATTATCATATAAATATTTTTAAAAATATATAATTAAAAAAATACATGTACTATGAGGAAATGAGGTCTGCTGGGATCTACTAGAGAAAATCCAGGCACTAGCTGTCGCATGTAAGTAGTGAGCTTATAAGTCATCGCCTTTAGATTATCGATTATCTTTTGTTGCTCAGTGATGATATCTTTATGTTGACTCAATTACTTTTGACACTCATGTAGTTTCCCTCGACACTCATGTAGCTCCTCCTTTAATTGTGAGTTTTTCGAAGGTGAAGAACTACTTCTAATTCTCGACCTACCCTTTGGTAGTGGATCCCATCCCCTTCTATAACCAGATTTAGAACCTAAACCTTCTCAAAAGCGGCATCCTCATTCATTGGTTCTACTGTAGAGACTTGTGAAGAAAGTCGCTCTACTAACTGTGCCTGCAATGAAAAGAAAACAAATTCAACAAGTTTAGTATAAAACATTACATTCAAAAATATTATGTTTTTAGTTGATAAAACTTACATGGGTATCTTCAGCTTTTTCATTTATCCATTGATTCTTCTTTTTATCAAAATGAAGAGTATTCTAGATGAAGTCTTGATGGCTCCTCTTTCGTAATAGGATATCTTTAAAAAGAAACAATAATAGTTTAAGACAATAAATTTTGTCAAAAAAGAATAATCATAATATGAATCTTCTTTCCATGTAGTTAACCTTTTTGTCAATGCCCAAATAGAATTGATTATTAGCTATTGTATGGCTTACACTTGCTTTGCGCCCTTTAGTCGCTCAAAGAAGCAACAGGTATGGCTAGATGCAATGAAGATAAAAAGTAGGTGCAATTGAGCCAAATTCTTACGGTTGCAGCTCATCTAGATATATGGTTTCATATGCTATAAATATTTTGACCAAACCAATCTTGAAAGAAAGATATCAGTAACCTTTCAAGCCTCAGTATGACCTGGAAAAACACTTGCTTTGCACCCTTGAAGCAACAGGGATGGCTAGATGCAATGAATAATAAAAAGTAGGTCCAAGCAATTGAGTCAAATTCCTGTTGCTGCTCATCTAGATAGATGGTTTCATATGCAACAAAGGCACAAACAAGTAAACAGACAGAATCATCAAAGCATAGTATTTCTACCGCACAGACCCTTTTAAAAAGAAACGGAGCCACTTCGAGATAATGAAAGGAAACTGCCATCAAACCAGATATCAAGCCAGGCTCTTTACTCGTTCCATCAAAGCCACTAATTTTCATTCACATGAACCCTCAAGTTTTCTTTTTATTCTTCTCCCCGATAATTGATAAAGAACTTATTTTGGGTATAGACTTGAACATAAAATGATCTATGATGGAGAATTAACAACATGGCATAGATGAACAAAAAAAAAACATAATTTAACAGGAAAAAATATCGATCAATTTCTCAATATAGATGAAATTAGGAAAAAAATTAGTTTCTTTCTAAAACCTGATGGATAGCTCGCGGGGGTCAGCGGACAGAGTCTCAGATTTACCTCCTCCTTTGGTTTCAATGTCCGGGGTGCGGCGGCGGAGAGGAGCTCTTGGGGATCGACGGACGGAGTCTAAGGGGTTTAGGGTTTCATGAAGAAGAAATCGCGGGAGAGAGAGGGTTTCAGTGGAAAGAGAAAAAAAGGGGGGGAATATTATCTTTTCGCGGGTGGGATTATTACAGCGAATTTTTTTTTTTGCAATAATAAGTAGGCCTATTATAGCAAAATTTAAATTTTTTCATAATATAACAAAAAAAAGATTTTATAAAAAAATCATACCTTATTATGGCAAAAAAAAATTTCGCCATAATAAGTAGACTATTACGATAAAATTTAAATTTCACCGTAATAGAACGAAAAAAAAAGATTTTATAAAAAAAATCGTACCTTATTATGGTGAAAAAAATTTCATCGTAATAAGTAGACCTATTATGGTGAAATTTAAAAAAAAGATTTTATAAAAAAAATCATACCTTATTATGGTGAAAAAAAATTTCATCGTAATAAGTAGACCTATTACCACTACAAGAGAACAAAAATATAGCGACGCCCAAATGCATCGCTAAACATGCTATTGCGATGCATTAGCGATGCAATGACGGTGTCGCTATGATGATTGTCGCAATATCAATTTGTCACAATTGCGCCGCTTAACAACGACTCTCTGCGACGCACTAAATGCGTGCAATATATTGCGACGCATCCTAAATGTGTCGCTAATTTTAAAACTAATTTTTAATATTTAATAATATTATTAAATATTACGATGCATTCAGTTGCATCGCAATATTGCGACGCATTCAGTTGCGTCGCAATATTGCAATGCATTCAGTTGCGTCACAATATTTAATAATAATATTTTAGATATATTAGCGACGCAATTTGAGTCGCTAATGTGTCGCTAATTAAAATTTTTTTAAAATATTGCGACACTAGGTCATTGCGTCGCAATATTTAATAATAATACTTGAGATATATTAGCGACGCAATTTAAGTCGCTAATGCGTCGCTAATTAATTTTTTTTAAAATATTGCGACGCCAGGTTATTGCGTCGCAATATTTAATAATAATATTTTAGAAATATTAGCGATGCAATTTCAATCGCTAATGCATCACTAATTAATTTTTTTTAAAATAAAATATTAAAAATTAAAACGGTTAATACAATTTCATTACATTTAAATATTGATCGAAACATTCATAACTCATATTGATCCAAACATTCATCATTCAATTTCCAAAAATAATTAATATATTAAAATTTTGAAGTTTTCATGTACAAAATATAAAAAGTAAAGAAAAAAATACATCAAGAATCGGCACGATCACGTGGAGGCTGGAAACCCTGCGACATGCGGCTAACCATATCTTGCAACTGACGCATCTGCTCTCGCACGTCTGCAAGCTCCTGCTGAAAGCCTCCCGTACGCTGCTCGAACTCATGCTTAACCTCCTATTGAACCTCCTACCGAACGTCCTATCGAACCTCCTAACGAACCTCCTCCGTGATAGATCTCCGAATGTCATCTAAACGCTCGGCAAGAATATCGCCAGAATATCGCGAGCTAGAGGCATGATGGAGAAAATATGCAGAAGCTCTAGTGCCCAGACCATAGACCCTGCGGTCTCGCGGCTGGGCACCAACAGCCTCCAAAAATACACATCGACTCTCCTCTGCTGAGAGTTCGACGGGCGTCCCCCCATCAGTGGAGTCGACCTGCGATGCCTGGGAGTGAAGCTCCTCGACTCGTGTATTTGAATTATAAAATCAATAATAAATGAATCAATAAATTTCTCTAAATAAAATTTTAGAAATTAAACAGATACAACATAAAGCTAATTTCTTACCGCAACCTTCCGTGATCGTGTATCGACCCAGGAACCGTCTCTCCTGGTGTGTGTCGCCCTGAATAGACGAAATCACCAGGATCTCCGCCCTCCTGCTCAGATTATAACAAAGAAAAATTGATATTAAAGTAAGTATTTGTAAATAACTAAATTAGTAATTAAATTATTTATATTTTCTTACCATAGGCGTCTGTGCTCTTGAATCGAAATGGAGTCTGAAGTGTGGCGGGAGAGACCCGTGCCAGGACTGCCCCTCTCAGATCGGCGGTTCGTACTGGCTGATGCGGACCTCCTGCGCCAGCCATCAGACTGCCAGACCTGCTGCCACTCGTGCCAAATACCCTCTGGCACATGCGCAGGACGGTGACCCGATGACCTCCAACGATGAAGCATGTCGGAGTATCGGCGTCCCGTAAGAGCTTCCCATGCTGCCCTAATGGCATCATGGCTGGCAGGGTCCCACGTAAACTTTTTCTACATTAAAATAAATAGTTAGTTTTAGAATTTATTAAGATTAAGAAATTTTATATCAGTGATAAATTGTATTTAATAAGTTTACCTGAAACTCTGAAAAATAAAACTTCCTCGTGGCTGCAGATACATGGCGCCAATCGTAGCCACCGGGATCCGCACGCCTTTGAAATATGGAGCTGATGTGGCTCGATACATGATGCTACTCAATAAATCTGTTAAAAAAATGCATGTTTATAAGTAATTAACTTAAAAACATAAACATATATTTTTAATTAGTATATACTTACAGCCCATGAGTATCCAATCGAAGTACGATGCGGCCGACGATGGAAGAACTCTCGGAGGTCTGTGCCGATCGGCTGGATGATAATAGCAATGCAGGATCACCGCCGACTGCTGGAGAGATCGGAGGCTGTGTGATGTGTGGAGATTGAAACTCTCCATCTCCAAAGCTCATGTGATCAGATGCTGCAGGGCTACGTCCCTGCTCACTCCGTCCGTCGTCGGTAGATCTACCTCAGCCCATCATACTGAAAATACTAAAGATTCATGAATTAATTACGATTAATGATTGAATATGTAAAAATATAAATTTATAAAAATAAATTGAATTTAAAAAAACCTCTATGTTTAGTCGGTTTCATTTGTTTCGTGAAATCTTGGTTCAATATCCGATGCCGTATCGGACTGCGATTCAGTTTCATTATCATCGGAAGGAAACCGAACATTTGCATCCGCTATTTCTTAGACATCACCATTTGGATCTCTAAGTGATGTTTCAAGAGCCCTTGTGTCATCCTCAATTGCATGCATTTCCATCTCATCCTCTTAAAAGCAGGACACTCGGCTGATTGACTTGATGAACTCTCATCTAATACGATTGTTGAACGTGAGACGATTTTAGAAACAGCCCACCAATCTCGCTTGTCGTTGCGCAAACTTGGATATCCGCAGTAAAACACTTGCTGAGCTTGGGATGCAAGGATGAATGGTTCATATTTTGCAATCATCGTCGATGGTTCACACTTTTCCTCCTACTTGTACTGGCTCCCCTTCGCTATTTTTGTACCTCGATTCCCACAAATCTTACACCATCTCAGCTCTGAGTCTTCACCCCAATATATCATACAATTGTTCAAGCAACAATCGATCTTATTAACTGGGAGCCCAAGCCCACGCAACAACTTCTTCGTTGAGTAAAAACTGTCTGCTAGGGATTGGTGTTGGCCCAGATGGCAACCCAAGAGGGGGGGGGGGGTGAATTGGGTTCTTTAAAAAATTAGCCCTTTTTTAAAATAGTTTGCTTGAGATTAATGAGGGCAAATGCAAGATAACTATAAAGTGCAGTGAGTAAGATAGAGATAGATAAAGAGACAATGAGACACTGCAAACACAAAAGATTTTATAGTGGTTCGGTGTATTCAACACCTACGTCCACTCCCAAGATTCACTTGGGTCCACACTATAATCTCTCTAGATTACAGCCGAGTTGTTTTCCAAGCTCACAACTCAAACTTGTTGTTTTACCGGGTGCACAACGAACCCAGCTGGTTTTACTCGGGCTTACCAGCACAAAACCCTACACGTTGTTTTTCACGGGCTCACAACTAACCCAAGCTTAAACAAGCTTAACCCGAGGTAAAACTATCTCCTCTAGTTCAATCCCCCAGATTGAACTAGGCAAAAATAAGATAAGTATTGTGTGTGAATACAAAGCTCCTCAATGAGCAAATATACAAATTAAAAATAATAAGGTTTAGAAAAGCCTGATTTGTAGATAGGTTGGCTTTTGATCTTTTCTTCTTTTCTTCTTCTCCTTGCTGGATTGAATCAAGCCTCAGCTCCGATTCTTCGTGGTTGAAGCAGTTGAGAAGGGTTGAAAAGCAAGAAACGAATCTCCTTTCTCCAAGTTGGGAAATCCTCCAAGACTTTGATTTTGAACGCTTTGGATTCCTCTTGAGCCTTTTGGAGTGGAGTGGATTTGAGCTAGAAGGTTTTCCTTTCAAGATTCAAGCTCACGGATTTTTGAAATGGGATTTGTCTATCTCAGATTTTCTCTTTGTTTTTCAGATTTTCTGTTCTTATTTTTTGAACAATAGACTTCCCTTTTTATAGATTTCTTTTACACCTCTTTTGGAATAAAACTATCCGTTGGAGTGTACCTTGTATCAAAATATATCCGTTAGAAATGAGTAAAAATAGAAATATTACCGTTAGAGCTGATCTGGCAACTTTATTTTTCGTTCCAGGTGGGTTGGAGTCGACTCTAACTTTTCTGGAGTCGGCTCTAGTTCGAGGCGTTTTAAAATGATATTTCCGGAGTCGTCTCTGGCTTTTCTGGGGTCGACAAGAAACTTTTCCGGAGTCGACTCTAACTTACCTGGAGTCGACTCTAGGTTGGAGCCAGAAAAATCGACTTTCTGCTTCATCTGTGAGAGTCGACTCTAACAGTCTCGGAGTCGACTCTAATGACCGTGCCAGTTCCGGAGTCGGCTCTGTGATTCTCGGAGTCGACTCTAATGTCTGCAATTCTTACCTAGACATTAGATTCGATCCAGAACACATTGTAACTCCTGATTTTGATCTTTCAAAAGTCTTATAGGCTGAAACACTAAATCAAAATCATCAGAGCCTTCAAAATTATACTCAATTAGTTTTGTTAATCATCAAAATCATCAATTGGGTCAACAATTGGGTTCGGCCGGGCCGCAATGCGGTCCGTTCAATCATCGGACTTCACAAGCAATAAAGTGTCCTAAATTAATTCCACCTTCACTCCATGTCTAAAAGGTGAGGCCCTATCCCATTCAAGAATATTTTTTGTGATATGTTATTCTGCTATTAATTATCATCGATGGTTTACGTTGAAATTTCAGTAGCATTTTCCCATATGTTCTCCTAAATGTGTGGCATATATGCCACACTAGGAGAACACATGAGCAAATACAAACCGCAATCTCAACCAACGATGATTAATAGCATACTAACATATCGCAACAAATATTCTCAAACTGTCCACTAGGACAATTTGAGAATTTGCAAGACTAAGTCTTACAAATTCTCAAACGGGTCTAAAGGTTATAGTGCTGTGATTAATAATATGAAATCCGAAGACAATCGAACTTATGCTTATTATTCATAAATTCTTGTCAATTATACATATATAGGAACAGTGTTCTATATATATAGTCACTGACTTCTTAAGATTATTATGTCGAATATAAATGTTTGTGAAGACTAAAATATAAGTCATTGAAACTACTAATTTATTGCTGAAAATTAAATAAAACTACAACAAGACTTTCATTCTAGCATTACATAATTTAATGCATCATTCAATTTGAAGCAGAATGTAAATAATCAGACATAACAATTGTAAATGTTGACCCAATTGATGATTTTGATGATTAACAAAACTATTTGAGTATAACAATTGGAGGCTCTAATGATTTTGATTAAGTGTTTCAGATTATAAGTCTATTGAATGATCAAAATCAGGAGTTACATAGTGTCTGGATCGAATCTAATGTCTAGGTAAGAATTGCAGACATTAGAGTCGACTCCGAGAATCACAGAGCCGACTCTGGAACTGGCACGGAAGTTAGAGTCGACTCCGAGACTGTTAGAGTCGACTCTCACAGAAGAAGCAGAACGTCGATTTTTCTGGCCCCAACCTAGAGTCGACTCCGGGTAAGTTAGAGTCGACTCCAGAAAAGTTTCTTGTCGACCCCAGAAAAGTCAGAGACGACTCCAGAAATATCGTTTTGAAATGCCTCGAGCTAGAGCCGACTCCAGAAAAGTTAGAGTCGACTCCAACCCACCTGGAACGAAAAATCAAATTGCCAGATCAGCTCTAACGGTAATATTTCTATTTTACCTTATTTCTAACGGATATATTTTGCTACAAGGTACACTCCAACGGATAGTTTTCTTCCAAAAATGGCTTGAAAGAAATCTATAAAAAGGGAAGACTATTGTTCAAAAAAATAAGAACGGAAGAAAGAGAGAAAATCTGAAATAGACAAATCCCATTTCAAAAATCCGAAAAAGAGAGAGCCTGAATCTCAAGAGGAAAACCTTCTAGCTCAAATCCACTCCACTCCAAAAAGCTCAAGAGGAATCCAAGGCATTCAAATCAAGTTTTTGTGGATTTCCCAACTTGGAGAAAGAAGTTCAGATTCTTGCTTTTCAACCCTTCTCAACTGCTTCAACTGTGAAGAATCGGAGCTGAGGCTTGATTCAACCTAGCAAGAGAGAAGAAGAAAAGAAGAAAAGCTCAAAAGCCAACCATCTACAAATCAGGCTTTTCTAAACTTGTTATATTATTTGATTATCTGCTCATTAAGGAGCTTTGTATTTGAAAAACATATTTCATTTGTTTGTATCTAGTTCAATCTGGGGGATTGAACTAGTGGAGGTAGTCTTACCTCGGTTCAAGCTTGGTTAAGCTTGTGTTAGGGTTTTTGTGCTGGTGAGCCCTTGAAAACCAGCTGGGTTCGTTGTGCGCCCGGAAAACAACAAGTTTGAGTTGTGAGCTTGTAAAACAACTCTGCTGTAATCTAGGGTGATTATAGTGTGGACCCAAGTGAATCTTGGGAGTGGACGTAGGTGTTGGATACACCGAACCACTATAAAATCTTTGTGTTTGCCGTGTTCATTGTCTCTATCTCTATCACTGTCTTGTTTCTGCACTTTATAGTTACTTTGCATTTGCCTTCATTCATCTTAAGCAAACTATTTTAAAAAGGCTAATTTTTTAAAGAACCCAATTCACCCCCCCTCTTGGGTTGTCATCTGGGCCAACAATTGGTATCAGAGCTAGTGCTCATTAGATTTTGATCACACGATCAAGAGCTAAAGTTCCAAATGGCAA
>UESW01003920.1:2576559-2633090 GCA_900491605.1 Calamus simplicifolius | reverse complement strand
GTTGATGACATTATTTTTGGTGCTACTAACGATTCTCTATGTCAAGAATTTACTAAGTTGATGTAGGGAGAATTCGAGATGAGCATGATGAGAGAACTCAACTTCTTCCTTGGACTCCAAATCAAACAAAGCAAAGAGGGTATCTTTATCAACCAAAAAAGTACACAAGAGAGATTTTAAAGAAATTTGGTATGGAATCAATTAAACCCCTCGGAACACCAATGAGTCCTTCATGCAAGCTGGACAAAGATGAAGAAGGTAAAAAGGTTGATCAAAAGTATTATCGAGGTATTATCGGATCCCTTCTTTATTTAACCGCAAGTAGACCTGATATTATGTTTTCTGTATGTTTATGTGCTAGATTTCAATCAGAACCTAAAGAATCACACTTAATAGCTGTTAAAAGAATACTAAGATACTTAAGTGGAACAAAAAATGTAGGTTTATGGTATTCTAGAGACTCCACATTAAATCTAATTGCATACTCAGATTCTGATTATGCTGGATGCAAGTTAGATAGAAAAAGCACAAGTGGTGCATGCCAATTTTTAGGAAGTAACTTAATCTCATGGTTTAGCAAAAAGCAAAATTCGGTTGCATTATCTACTGCGGAAGCAGAATATGTTGCAGCTGGAAGTTGCTGTGCTCAAATCCTATGGATTAAGAGACAACTTGAAGACTATGGTATCACACTTGATAAGACACCTATAAGATGTGATAATACAAGTACAATAAATCTAACTAAAAATCCAATTCAACATTCAAGAACAAAGCATATTGAAATAAGATATCACTTTATAAGAGAACATGTAGCCAATAATGAAATTTGTCTTGATTATGTGAATACTGAAGAACAACTTGCAGATATATTAACAAAACCCTTAAGTGAAGAGAGATTTTGTTATCTTAGAGGAGAATTAGGAGTTTGTGATCCTTTGGAATAGTTTTCTGAAACTCTTAAGGACATCTATCTAGATTTCATCATTTTCTTGAAAAATCTTGATATTTCAATAAGGAAATCTATCTAGATCTTGATTCATTGTTTCCCCAATTGCTAAAGAACATAAATCTATAATTTGATGATTAATTTGAATAGTTTCAAATCCTTGAAACTTAATTTTTTATCTCTGGAACTGTTAGAGTCGACTCTGACAGTTTGTGGAGTCGACACCTGAGTTTTTGATGTTCTGTCTAAGTGATTAGAGCTGACTCTGGCTTTTGTGGAGCCGACTCTAATATGAGCGCTGACAGATTTTCTGGTTCGAGGACACCCAGTTTTCGGGAGTCGATTCTAAGTCGAGCTAGGTCAAAAATAAAAAGGCGGAGTCGACCCCCAATCATTTCATTCGTCTCCTAAACCTATCAAAGAACTCCAAAACCTTTCCAACTTCCCCAAATATACTCAAAACCCTTGATTAATCTTCTAATCTTCTCAATGGCACCTAAGAGGCGCGGATTCATCGGTGGAGCATCCGTTCCAACGAAGAGACGCACTGTTCGGAGGCAACCCTCGCCTTCTTCCTCTTCGGCCACTCAAGAGGATTCCCCTCCTTCACCATCTTCACCAAAGGTTGACCATTTAGCTGGTAAGACCATTACCACTGGGAGGAAAGTAAACTTTGATTTATTTGAATCGGAAGGGTTCTCTATTGGAAGATATTTGAAGGAAATGGGATGGAAAAAATTTTGCTCACTTGATTTACCCACTTATCCTGCTTTAGTAAGAGAGTTTTACAACGGATTAAGCAGAGGAGAAGGTGGTTTAATAAGCATAGTAAGAGGAACAAGAGTGACCATTACCTCGGAGATTCTTGGAAACTTATTAGAAATGCCCACTATCGGATTGATGGAATATCAACATGAGGATAGAAGTGGGGCACTGACAAGGATGCTAGGGAGAGATGTGACTGAGTTTGAAGAAATCTTTGCAAATCAGTTGAACCTAGAACTCAGATTACTTCATAATATCTGTGGAAGAATCTTATTTCCAAAAATTGGAGATTCGAGTATGTCTCGGAGAGAGACGTTCTGTTGATGGACTGCATTATAACTGGAAGGCCAGTCAATTTAGCTGGCATGATGATTGGATACATGGCAGAGGCAGCTACAAAGAAGAGATCAACACTGCCATACGGTATGATTCTGACACTAATCTTTAGAAGCCAGGGTGTGCTCATTATGGAAAATGAACCTTTAAGAAAACTGAGACACACTGATTATTATAGCATATCTACTATCCATCGAATGGGCTTCAAGAAAGTAAATGGTGTTTGGATGAAGGGAGGAAGAGAGGAAAGAGCAGAAAGAGAAAGGACAGAGGAAACCAGAGTAGAAGACACCCCGGGACCATCCACTGAGGGACCTTATGTCCCTGATCCATCTATTGCGGGACCTTCTTCTGCTGGACCTTCAGAGGCCGGACCTAGTTCTATACCTTCACCTCCACATCAGCCAATAATAATTCTGGGAGATTCTCTGATGAACAACTTGATCAGTTAAGAGGTTTGCTTGCTGAGTATGATAGCCAGAGATCTCAAGAAATTTCTAAATTAAAAGAAGACTTTAATCTGTTGAAAGAAGAACTAAATTCGAGACTGGACATGCTATCCTTTACCTTAGGCAGTTCTGTTGAATCCTTTGGTGCTGAGCTTCACAAGATCTTCGAAAGGATGGAAGGCATTGCCGATGGATCAGGATCGTATGTTCATGCAACGGGTCAATTGAAGAAGGACATTGACCTTGCAGTCTCTCAAATCGAAGCTTGCCTTGAAAACTTTAAGAAATCACAAAAGGATGATGTAATGGAAATCATAGGTCATCTGAAGAAAATTGTATTCAAACACATCTGACCTTGATTTTGAGTTTGATAGTTTGTATTTAGGAAGTTTTTGAATATCTAATGTATTTCATTTTGAAATGTAAATGAATCAACTAATGTAATGTTCTTGCTTATGAAATACAATTTCACATTTTCAAATATTGATTGCTTGGATCCCTATGCTTTATTGAGTCTACAATTTTTTTATCTAATACTCTCCTTATTTCTGATAACAAAAAAGGGGGAGAGATGGTTGAGATGGTTTAATATGCAAAGGTTTAATAAAAGAAGGTTGTATGCAAAGAAAGATTGAATATGAATATTGAATATGCAAAGACTTGAAAATTTTAATGAAGGGAGAAATGGTTATATATGCATAAAGAAAGAAAGAAAGGGGGAGAATTAATTGTTTATGCAAAATGACTTGAAATGTTAATCTGTTAAAATTTGATGCTTATATACAGGGGGAGCTTAACAAAAAGCTCATTTGCAATTTTATGCACATTAAGATTAAATATTCATAATTGATGGATTATATTGAACTCATGCATAATTTTAAAGTTTACGATGAACATTGGCATCAAAACCTAAATTTCAAATGTTTAAAGTTCAAAATGACTATAATCCTTAGTTTGATTGAATTTTTGAATGCATATACTCAAAGTTTTTGTTATCATCAAAAAGGAGAGATTGTTGACCCAATTGATGATTTTGATGATTAACAAAACTATCTGAGTATAACTCTTGAAGGCTCTGATGATTTTGATTTAGTGTTTCAGATTATAAGATTATTGAATGATCAAAATCAGGAGTTACATAGTGTTCTGGATCGAATCTAATGTCTAGGTAAGAATTGCAGACATTAGAGTCGACTCCGAGAATCACAGAGCCGACTCCGGAACTGGCACGGACGTTAGAGTCGACTCCGAGACTGTTAGAGTCGACTCTCACAGAAGAAGCAGAAAGTCGATTTTTCTGGCCCCGACCTAGAGTCGACTCCGGGTAAGTTAGAGTCGACTCCGGAAAAGTTTATTGTCGACCCCAGAAAAGCCAGAGACGACTCCAGAAATATCGTTTTGAAATGCCTCGAGCTAGAGCCGACTCCAGAAAAGTTAGAGTCGACTCCAACCCACCTGGAACGAAAATCAAGTTGCCAGATCAGCTCTAACGGTAATATTTCTATTTTACCTTATTTCTAACGGATATATTTTGATACAAGGTACACTCCAACGGATAGTTTTCTTCCAAAAATGGTGGAAAGAAATCTATAAAAAGGAAAGTCTATTGTTCAAAAATGTGAACGGAAAAATAGAAAGAAAAAGAGAGAAAATCTGAGATAGACAAATCCCATTTCAAAAATCCGAGAGCTTGAATCTTGAAAGAAAAACCTTCTAGCTCAAATCCACTCCACTCCAAAAAGCTCAAGAGGAATCCAAAGCGTTCAAATCAAAGTCTTGGCGGATTTTCCAACTTGGAGAAAGGAGATTCATTTCTTGCTTTTCAACTCTTCTCAACTGCTTCAACTGTGAAGAATCGGAGCTGAGGCTTGATTCAATCCAGCAAGGAGAAGAAGAAAAGAAGAAAAGCTCAAAAGCCAACCTATCTACAAATCAGGCTTTTCTAAACCTTGTTATTCTTAATTTGTATATTTGCTCATTGAGGAGCTTTGTATTTCAAAAACAATACTTATTTTGTTTGTGCCTAGTTCAATCTGGGGGATTGAACTAGAGGAGGTAGTTTTACCTCGGTTCAAGCTTGGTTAAGCTTGGGTTAGGGTTTTTGTGCTGGTGAGCCCTTGAAAACCAGCTGGGTTCGTTGTGCGCCCGGGAAAATAACAAGTTCGAGTTGTGAGCTTGTAAAACAACTCTGCTGTAATCTAGGGTGATTATAGTGTGGACCCAAGTGATTCTTGGGAGTGGACGTAGGTGTTGGATACACCGAACCACTATAAAATCTTTTGTGTTTGCCGTGTTCCATTGTCTCTTTCTCTATTTCTATCTTATTCACTGCACTTTATAGTTACCTTGCATTTGCCTTCTTTAATCTCAAGCAAACTATTTTAAAAAGGCTAATTTTTTAAAGAACCCAATTCACCCCCCCCCTCTTGGGTTGCCATCTGGGCCAACAGAGTAGTTACATTTGGCGACAATGGCAAAGGCCAAATCTTGGGGTTTGGTAACATTCAAATAACTCCCTCCACATTTATTGAAAATGTACTTTATGTTGATGGTTTAAAGCATAACTTAATTAGTATAAGTCAATTATGTGACAAAGGTTTTAAAGTATCTTTTGAATCTTCTTTATGCACTGTAGCTAATCTCATTGATAATAGCATTGTTTTTATTGGAAATAGAAATGGCAATGTATACATGATTGATTTAGACAAATTGTCTACTAATAACCATTGCTTAGTTGCTAATAATGCTAATATAAATGAGATTGGTTGGTTGTGGCATCGAAGATTAGGTCACGCAAGCACACACCTTATTTCAAAACTAATTAGAATGGACTTAGTAAAAGGTCTACCTAAATTAGATTTTGAAAATAACAAAATATGTGATGCATGTCAGTTTGGAAAACAAACAAGAAGTTCTTTTAAATCTAAAAATATTGTTTCAACTTCTAGGCCATTAGAGCTACTTCACATGGATCTTTTTGGACCAACTAGAACAACAAGTCTAGGAGGAAAGAAATATGGTCTTGTGATAGTAGATGATTACTCTAGATTCACTTGGGTAATGTTTTTAGCTCACAAAGATGAGACTTTCTCGATATTCATGAAATTCTTCAAGAAAGTTACAAATGAGAAAAACACTACCATAGTGTCTCTAAGAAGTGATCATGGAGCAGAATTTGAAAATCATTTATTTGAAAGTTTTTGCAATGAAAATGGTATTAATCATAATTTTTCTGCACCTAGGACCCCACAACAAAATGGTGTAGTTGAAAGGAAAAATAGGACTCTAGAAGACATGGCCCGTACCATGCTATGTGAAAGTAAACTCCCAAAATACTTTTGAGCGGAAGCTATTAACACAGCATGTTACATCCTAAATAGAGCCTTAATAAGACCTATTTTAAAGAAAACACCTTACGAATTATGGCATGATAGAAAACTCAATATTAAATACTTTCATGCATTTGGTTGTAAATGTTTTATTCATAATAATGGTAAAAACAACTTAGGTAAATTTGATGCAAAATCAGATGAAGGAATATTTTTAGGTTATTCAATAACTAGTAAAGCATATAGAGTGTTCAATAAAGGAAGCCTAATTATTGAAGAATCTATTCATGTAATTTTTGATGAATCTTTAACATCAAGTTCCAAAAGGATTGATGATGAGGAAGATACAAACATTCTCGAAAACAATCTTGAAAAACTTAATATCAATGTATCTTCAGATCATGAACAAGAAGTTAAAGATAATGATTCGCCTAATGCTGATGATATTAATACTAATCATAATGATATAGATCTACCAAGAGATTGGAGATACGCTTATAGTCATCCCAAGGAATTGATTATAGGTGATCCATCTCAAGGAATAAGAACTAGATCATCTATGAGAAATATTAGTAATCACTTTGCATTTGTCTCTCAAATTGAACCTAAAACCATTGAAGAAGCTGAAAAAGATAATAATTGGATGCTAGCTATGCAAGAAGAATTAAACCAATTCACTAGAAATAATGTATGGACATTAGTGGAAAGACCTAAAGATCATTCTGTTATAGGATCAAAATGGGTTTTTAGAAATAAACTAGATGAAAATGGCATAGTAATTAGAAACAAAGCTAGATTAGTTGCAAAAGGATATAATCAAGAAGAAGGTATTGATTTTGATGAAACTTTTGCACATGTAGCTAGATTAGAAGCCATTAGACTATTACTAGCATTTGCATGTCATATGAACATTAATTTATTTCAAATGGATGTCAAAAGTGCATTTTTAAATGGATTAATAAATGAAGAAGTATATGTAGAACAACCACCAGGTTTTGAAGATCACGAATTTTCAAATCACGTTTTTAAATTGCACAAGGCATTATATGGTTTGAAACAAGCACCTAGAGCTTGGTATGATAGACTAAGTAAATTTTTGATTGAAAATGATTTTACAAGAGGAAATGTTGATAAAACATTGTTTTTGAAAAGAAAAGATAAAGATTTACTTGTAGTTCAAATTTATGTTGATGACATTGTATTTGGTGCTACTAACGATCTTCTATGTCAAGAGTTTGCTAAGTTAATGCAGGGAGAATTCGAAATGAGCATGATGGGAGAACTCAATTTCTTCCTTGGACTCCAAATCAAACAAAGCAAAGAGGGAATCTTTATCAACCAAACAAAGTACACAAGAGAGATTTTAAAGAAATTTGGTATGGAATCAATTAAACCCCTCAGAACACCAATGAGTCCTTCATGCAAGCTGGACAAAGATGAAGAAGGTAAGAAGGTTGATCAGAAATATTATCGAGGTATAATCGGATCCCTACTTTATTTAACTGCAAGTAGACCAGACATTATGTTTGCTGTTTGCTTATGTGCTAGATTTCAATCAGAACCAAAAGAATCACATTTAATTGCTGTTAAAAGAATACTAAGATACTTAAGTGGAACAAAAAATGTAGGTTTATGGTATTCTAGAGACTCAACATTAAATCTGATTGCTTATTCTGATTCTGATTATGCTGGATGCAAGTTAGATAGAAAAAGCACAAGTGGTGCATGCCAATTTTTAGGAAGTAACTTAATCTCATGGTTTAGCAAAAAGCAAAATTCGGTTGCATTATCTACTGCTGAAGCAGAATATGTTGCAGTTGGAAGTTGCTGTGCTCAAATCCTATGGATTAAGAGACAACTTGAAGACTATGGTATCACACTTGATAAGACACCTATAAGATGTGATAATACAAGTGCAATAAATCTAACTAAAAATCCAATTCAACATTCAAGAACAAAGCATATTGAAATAAGATATCACTTTATAAGAGAACATGTAGCCAATAATGAAATTTGTCTTGATTATGTGAATACTGAAGAACAACTAGCAGATATATTAACAAAACCCTTAAGTGAAGAGAGATTTTGTTATCTTAAAGGAGAATTAGGAGTTTGTGATCCTTTGGAATAGTTTTCTGAAACTCTTAAGGACATCTATCTAGATTTCATCATTTTCTTGAAAAATCTTGATATTTCAATAAGGAAAACTATCTAGATCTTGATTCATTGTTTCCCCAATTGCTAAGGAACATTAATCTAGAATTTGATGATTAATTTGAATAGTTTCAAATCCTTGAAACTTAATTTTTTATCTCTGAAACTGTTAGAGTCGACTCTGACAGTTTGTGGAGTCGACACTGAGTTTTTGATGTTCTGTCTAAGCGATTAGAGCCGACTCTGGCTTTTGTGGAGCCGACTCTAATACGAGCGCTGACAGATTTTCTGGTTCAGAGCCGACACCCAGTTTTCGGGAGTCGACTCTAAGTCGAGCTAGGTCAAAAATAAAAAGGCGGAGTCGACCCCCAATCATTCCATCCGTCTCCTAAACCTCTCCAAAAAGCTCCAAAGCCTTTCCAACTTCCCCAATCTACTCAAAACCTTTGATTAATCTCTCCAATCTTCTCAATGGCACCTAAGAGGCGCGGATTCGTCGGTGGAGCATCCGTTCCAATGAGGAGACGCACTGTTCGGAGGCAACCCTCGCCTTCTTCCTCTTCGGCCACTCAAGAGGATTCCCCTCCTTCACCATCTTCACCCAAAGTTGATCATTTAGCCGGTAAGACCATTACAACTGGGAGAAAGGTGAATTTTGATTTCTTTGAGTCGGAAGGATTCACTATAGGAAGAAGTTTGAAGGAAATGGGATGGGAAAAAATCTGTTCACTTGATATACCCACATATCCAGCCTTAGTGAGAGAGTTTTACAACGGTTTAAGCAGAGGAGTAGGTGGATTAATAAGTATAGTAAGAGGAACAAGAGTGATAATAACCACTGAGATTCTTGGAAACTTATTGGAAATGCCCACAATCGGTTTAATGGAATATCAACATGAGGATAGAAGTGGAGCATTGACAAGAATGCTAGGGAGAGATGTAACTGAGTTTGAAGAAATCCTTGCAAATCAATTGAATCTAGAACTCAGATTACTACATAATATCTGTGGAAGAATCTTGTTTCCGAAAATTGGTAGATTCGAGTATGTCTCGGAGCGAGACGTTCTTTTGATGGATTGCATAATTACTGAGAGGCCAGTCAACTTAGCTGGCATGATGATTGGATATATGGCAGAGGCAGCTACAAAGAAGAGATCTACACTGCCATATGGTATGATTTTGACTCTAATCTTTAGAGGGACCATCTGTCCCTGATCCATCTATTGCGGGACCTTCTTCAGCTGGACCTTCAGAGGCCGGACCTAGTACTATTCCTTCACCTCCACATCAGTCTATAGCAACTTCTGGGAGATTCTCTGATGAACAAATTGGTCAGCTGAGAGCTTTTCTTGCTGAGTATGATAGTCAGAGATCTCAAGAAATTACTCAATTAGAAGAAGACTTTAATCAGTTGAAGGAAGAACTTAATTCGAGACTGGACATGATCTCCTTTACCTTAAGCAATTCTGTTGAATCCTTTGGTGCTGATCTTCACAAAATCTTCGAAAGGATGGAAGGTATTGCTGATGGGTCAGGATCTTATGTTCATGCAACTGGTCAATTGAAGAAGGACATTGACCTTGCAGTCTCACAAATTGAAGCTTGCCTTGAAAACTTTAAGAAATCACAAAAGGATGATGTAATGGAAATCATAGGTCATTTGAAGAAAATTGTATTCAACACATCTGACCTTGATTTTGATTTTGATAGTTTGTACTTAGGAAGTTTTTGAATATCTAATGTATTTCATTTTGGATTGTACATGAATCAACTAATGTAATGCTTCTTACTTATGAAATGCAATTTCACATTTTCAAATATTGACTGCTTGAATCCCTATGTTTTATTGACTTTCTTTATCTAAAACTCTCCTTATTGCTGATAACAAAAAAGGGGGAGAGATGGTTGAATATATGCAAAGAAAGAAAGATTGAATATGATGGTTGAATATGATGGTTGAATATGAATTTGAATATGAATATTGAATATGAATATGCAAAGAAAGAAAGACTTGAAAATTTTAATGAAAGTTGATTGTATATGCATAAAGAAAGAAAGAAAGGGGAAGAAATGATTGTTTATGCAAGATAACTTGAAATATTAATCAGTTAAAATTCGATGCTTATATAGGGGGAGCTATTCAATGCAGGGGGAGCTTAACAAAAAGCTCAATTGCAATTTTCTGCACATTAAGATTAAATATTCATAATTGATGGATTATATTGAACTCATGCACAATTTTAAAAGTTTACTTTGAATATTGGCATCAAATCCTTCATTAAAAATGTTTTAAGTTTCAAAATGACTATAATCTTTAGTTTGAATGAATTTTTGAATGCATATACTCAAAGTTTTTGTTATCATCAAAAAGGGGGAGATTGTTGACCCAATTGATGATTTTGATGATTAATAAAACTATTTGAGTATAACAATTGGAGGCTCTAATGATTTTGATTAAGTGTTTCAGATTATAAGTCTATTAAATGATCAAAATCAGGAGTTACATAGTGTTCTGGATCGAATCTAATGTCTAGGTAAGAATTGCAGACATTAGAGTCGACTCCAGGAATCACAGAGCCGACTCCGGAACTGGCACGGAAGTTAGAGTCGACTCCGAGACTATTAGAGTCGACTCTCACAGAAGAAGCAGAACGTCGATTTTTCTGGCCCCAACCTAGAGTCGACTTGGGTAAGTTAGAGTCGACTCCAGAAAAGTTTCTTGTCAACCCCAGAAAAGTCAGAGACGACTCCAGAAATATCGTTTTGAGATGCCTCGAGCTAGAGCCGACTCCAGAAAAGTTAGAGTCGACTCCAACCCACCTGAACAAAAAATCAAATTGCCAGATCAGCTCTAACGGTAATATTTCTATTTTACCTTATTTCTAACGGATATATTTTGCTACAAGGTACACTCCAACGGATAGTTTTCTTCCAAAAATGGCTTGAAAGAAATCTATAAAAAGGGAAGACTATTGTTCAAAAAATAAGAACAGAAGAAAGAGAGAAAATCTGAAATAGACAAATCCCATTTCAAAAATCCGAAAAAGAGAGAGCCTGAATCTCAAGAGGAAAACCTTCTAGCTCAAATCCACTCCACTCCAAAAAGCTCAAGAGGAATCCAAGGCATTCAAATCAAGTTTTTATGGATTTTCCAACTTGGAGAAAGAAGTCAGATTCTTGCTTTTCAACCCTTCTCAACTGCTTCAACTGTGAAGAATCAGAGCTGAGGCTTGATTCAACCTAGCAAGGAGAAGAAGAAAAGAAGAAAAGAAGAAAAGCTCAAAAGCCAACCATCTACAAATCAGGCTTTTCTAAACTTGTTATATTATTTGATTATCTGCTCATTAAGGAGCTTTGTATTTGAAAAACATATTTCATTTGTTTGTATCTAGTTCAATCTGGGGGATTGAACTAGTGGAGGTAGTCTTACCTCGGTTCAAGCTTGGTTAAGCTTGTGTTAGGGTTTTTGTGCTGGTGAGCCCTTGAAAACCAGCTGGGTTCGTTGTGCGCCCGGGAAAACAACAAGTTTGAGTTGTGAGCTTGTAAAACAACTCTGCTGTAATCTAGGGTGATTATAGTGTGGACCCAAGTGAATCTTGGGAGTGAACGTAGGTGTTGGATACACCGAACCACTATAAAATCTCTTTGTGTTTGCCGTGCTTACATTGTCTCTATCTCTATCACTGTCTTGTTTCTGCACTTTATATTTACTTTGCTATTGCCTTCATTCATCTTAAGCAAACTATTTTAAAAAGGCTAATTTTTTAAAGAACCCAATTCACCCCCCCTCTTGGGTTGTCATCTGGGCCAACAGTAAATAACTACAAATGCACAAATATTATTGCATGAACAACTATAAAGAAATAAAATAGGCTTGGCAGCTTATTGAACCAACATGATGTATCATGCCAATTCTCTAAAGCCACATGTGAGAAACAGTCATGAAAATGAAAGGCATAACTCCTAATAATAGTCATTATTAGGCTTCCAGTTGCCAATCTAATCTAGGCCTAACCTAATGCATAAAATCTTGACTGTGATTATAATATAAAAATTATGATTAATATCCTATTAGAGTGGAACCAAAATTAAATCACGTGATCTAGCTTAAATGAAACCCTAATTGTATCATGAGTAACAATTCTAGTGTTAGGCTTGCTTTTAATTTAAGAAATCGAGTTGTTGGATAATAATATTTTTAAATTAAATAATGATGATCATTAATAATCTAAATCATTGAATATGATGTTACTATTTCTAAACATTATTTAAAAAAATAAAATTAATATTTAAAAAATTAATATTAATATTTAAAAATAAAAAATATTTTTTAAAATATTAATTAATTAATTTAATATTTAAAAAAAATTTAAAATTAATTTAATTAATTTAAAAAATTAAAAAAATATTTTTTAAAATTAAATTAAAAAAATAAAAAATTAATTTTTAAAATTAAATTAAAAAATTAATTTTAAAATTAATTTAATTTTTAATTTAATTTTAATTTAATTTTTTAATTAATTTAATTGTTTGGAGGAAGGGATAATTTTATTTTTACAAAAGAGGCATGGGTAATTTTGTCAAAAGAAAAATTTATTAGATTAGTCGGTAATGTGGATAGCCATCTCTCTCTGACGTAATATGGATTACCACTTAAACCACTGCAAGATAGATTTTCATTTAAAATTCGTACCAAACATGATTATCCATTGGGGCCAAATGCTCCTAAAATGCTTAGAGTATTACTTTCCCATATATTATATGAGATTAAATAAATGTAATGGAATAACCGGTCTGCCATATGTTAATCACACGATGATACGTTGAATATAATGGGATACCGAAAATGTATGTTGAATTGCTGAAAATTATATTTTAGCAATGTTTTGAAAATTGAATCGGACAATGAACCGGCTTAACATTTGGGTCGTGAATCAATAGGTTCGATCGGATCAACCGGTTTGATCGGACCGGATGATATTATAATTAAATTTTAATTTAATAATATAAAATAATAACATATAAATATAATTTAAATAAAAATGAAAAAAATCTAAAAATCGGGTTGGATCGGTTGAAACCCGACCAATTCAATAAGTTATTTTTTGATTTTTACCGGATCATATAAAAGTCAACTCTAATAATAAAATCGGACCAAACTAATGACCGATTCCTGGTTGAACCGGTCGGTCCGATTCGATTTTAAAAACATTTTATTTTAGCATAGAAAATATTAAAAATTATATTGAAAAGAATAAAAATTATGAGATATTTGACGATGGAACCAATTATATGGGATAAGAATTTGAAATAAAAGCTGACCTTAAATTATTTCAGCATTTACGACCATATTAAAAACCGTCCAACTTGGGCGTTAAAAACGACCAGATTTGGGCGTTAAAAACCAAACGAGGGAATCGCGGCGATTCATTTGGCTTACATCCGTTGTACGAGATTAAACAGAAGAATCCGAATCTGGCTTGACGTCTGGTGATAGGATTCTACCGCCTTTTGCCCGACGTTTCCTCCCCCAGCTTTCCTAAGCCGCTCCCTCGCACTCCGAGAAATTGGCTTGCATTATATACCACGCTCTTGGTCTTTTTTGGAGTTTGAAGATACATTGGATTGAGAAAGAAAGGGGTTTCTTGGCCAACTGGTTTTGAGAGGGGGTGAAAGAGTGAGGGAAGGAAGGAGAGATTGCGTTATAGCCTTGATCTAATGGCTTCGTCGGCGGTGAAGAGTAACGACAGGAGAAGTCGCTCGACAACTGGCTCCCGATCACGTCGGACCGGACCGCCAAGTGGTGGTACTCGGCGTTCCACAATGTCACGGCGATAGTCGGCGCCGGGGTTCTGAGCTTGCCATTTGCGATGTCGCACCTTGGATGGTGAGAGGAATATAATTATAATTTCATGTGGTTGTTTTGATTCAGTGATTTTTTTTTTTTGTGCTATAGTTTTCTCTTTTTTATATATATATATATATATAATACGTCTGAGGTATAATATAAGTACCCTTGCGACTATTATTTTGTCTTATATATATATATATATATCTTCTGGGTGAAAGTTGAGAGAAAGATGTCTGCTGAAATTACCAAGGTGGTGATTGCCTCCCAAGTTTTAAATCAAAAGTTGGGAATATTTGTTATTGCCCAGTTCATGATTTTTATTGATTTTTTTGATGAAATATTTTACCTTTGGATCTGGGTATCGTTGAGTCAAGGCGATCCCTCGAGATTTTGGCATCTAAACCCTTGCATCAGTGGTATATTGTTTTTGGATTCTTTATGTGAGTATTAATATGTTATTTTACTCAGATTATTTGTGGATGATATGAGAGCTATAAAGTGCTACTCTATGGAATCTGACGGATAAAAAAGTTTGTTTAGAGACTAATTTCTAACCTTTGTGTACCTTTAAAAGTTGAGTTTGACTTTGATTTTCTTTTTTCTTATCAAATGTGGTCATCCAAGTGGACATTGGTTGCAACTAAGAAGGTTTAGATGACTTCGATCTGTGCTTTATTTTATTTCTTTTTCATCAAATTTCAATTTGTTGAACCAAAATAAATTTTCTGTGAATTTTCAGTTAGTTTCTTAGTTTGGTTTCTTTTTCTTGATGTTATCATTGTCTCTCTCTCTCTCTTTTGACTCCATATGAAATGCCAAGTTTTCCCCTCTAAAGGTAGCAAGTTTTTATTTGTCAAAAAACAAAAAACTTATAATTTATATCTGCATGTATTTTTATTTAAGACTTTCAAGTTTTTTTTTCAAGCCTGAACAGTTTTTCTATATGAAAATCTCTTTAAGATTATACTGCCATTGAGATTTAAATCTTTTGAACCGTAGATCTATATGGTAATAAAAAGATTGACCTTGTAATTGTCTTTATGATTCAAGTAAGTAAATCTTAACCTCTAATTGCATGTTTCGACAAGGTGAATTATCATCTTTCTTCTTAAAAATAAATTATTTATTTGCCAGAATCCCTCTGCATTCTAAGGAAGAAAGTTCTGTCATTAATTTATTGTTGCATCATCCGAGAAGATGACTAGATAAGAGATCTGACAATTCCTCATCAACAGATTGCCAACTTTTTTTTTTTCTACAATTGTTCTCTTATTTCAGGGGTCCTGGTGTGGTTGTTCATGTTCTCTCATGGTTCATAACCTTGTACACCCTCTGGCAAATGGTGGAAATGCATGAGATGGTGCCTGGGAAACGGTTTGATCGGTACCATGAGTTGGGACAGCATGCATTTGGAGAAAAGCTTGGCCTCTGGATTGTGGTTCCCCAACAGTTAGTGGTGGAGGTTGGCTTATGCATTGTCTACATGGTCACTGGTGGAAAATCTCTGCAGAAATTCCATAATCTTGTATGCCCTGACTGCAAATCCATCAGGTTAAGCTATTTTATTATGATCTTTGGCTCGGTGCACTTTGTCCTCTCCCAACTTCCCAATTTCAATTCCATCTCTGCTATCTCCTTGGCTGCTGCTGTTATGTCCCTCAGGTACTCATAATTCACCTTTAACTTATCCAACTCTCCTCACAACTGTTTAAATGATAAAGCCTTTTTTTCTTACACCTGAAGAGACCAAGACTGTGTGAAAAACTTCTATTACAGAGCAAACAAAAATTACGTTAGATTCAGAGTCTTACTTTATGTAGTGCCTTTGATGGGAAGGATAATTGGTTAATTATTTATAGATTTTAATTTTTTTTTGGGAAAATATGGCATTGACATATGCATTGCATAATTATTATTCATTCATATGTTGCTGTCTTTTGACTGATTTTTGTAACTCGAACAGTTACTCCACTATTGCTTGGGTGGCCTCTGTTGATAAGGGTCAGGCAGCAGGGGTGGATTATGGTTACAAATCTTCAACCACAACAGGAGCTTTCTTTAACTTCGTAACTGCATTAGGAGATGTTGCCTTTGCCTTTGCAGGGCACAATGTTGTCTTGGAGATCCAAGCAACCATTCCTTCTACACCAGAGAAACCTTCAAAAAAACCCATGTGGAAGGGTGTTATTTTTGCTTACATTGTAGTTGCCCTCTGCTACTTCCCTGTTGCCTTTGTTGGATACTGGGCTTTCGGCAATGCTGTTGATGACAACATTCTCATTACACTGGAGAGGCCAAAGTGGCTGATTGCAGCTGCTAACATGTTTGTTGTTGTTCATGTCCTTGGAGGCTATCAGGTGCTATTTCTCAAACATAAATGATCCAACACTGAAAACTGCATTAATATAGAGATGCTGGATTTTACTAGGATTTTTCCAAGTCAATTCTGGTATTGGTTTGTCAAAGGATGCTAAACAAAATGGAAGTCTTTTTTATGTAAGGTTGAAGATGTCGTACCATGTAACCAACAATTCCATTTTTAGATCCCTTTACAACTAAAATTAGTTTTTTCCTTGCTAAATTCATGACATGCCAAAGTATCTGACATATCAGTTTGATTGGATGGTCTTCATACACAGGGCTTGCAAACATAAATACTTGATAATGTTTTATTACTTCTGTTTACTATGAACCCAATTGTGTGAGATCAAATATATTTTAGAGTACAGCCTGTAGTTTTGTTTTACTTATGATAAGTGAGAATAATTTTGATCCACTAAAACTGTTAAACATGAAAACACATTACTTGTTTTATTTACTGGATTGTGCTGCTAATCCAAGAAATAAACTATCATGAATCAACACAGGAGAATCAAATTGAAATATTAGTCAACAATGCATACATCAGCCAATACTTGGATCAATTTAGTTTGATTTGCACCCTAGTCTCTCTCTCTCTCTCTCACACATGCATGCTTACACATGCACACTGGTAGGGATTGCTGGCCAAAGTTCTTTGATCTAACCTAAGTGATTTATTGATGCAGGTTTTTGCCATGCCTGTGTTTGACATGCTTGAATCAATGCTTGTGAAGAAGCTTCACTTCTCACCTAGCCTTACTCTGCGTTTGGTTGCACGGTCTCTATATGTTGGTAATGTCTTTTTCCTTGGACCATTTCAAATTTTTGCCTTCTGATGTATAATGAAAGAACTGGACCAAAGATAATAACAAAAGAGACATGCAATGAAAGTTTTTTAAGCCTTGATTTATATGACTCTCCTCTTTGTGCAGCTTTTACCATGTTCATTGCTATATGCATCCCTTTCTTTGGTGCGTTGCTTGGATTTTTTGGAGGCTTTGCATTAGCCCCAACAACTTACTATGTAAGTCACTATATCTTGTTTTATCTGATGATACAAAAACAAGAGCAATTTTTCCCGTGTAACTTTTAAAGCTCAGATCCCATTTATAATGATTTAATGCAAATTGCTTGGAGTTTTTAAATCTCTCTCTCCTTCTAATGTGATTTTACAGCTTCCATGCATCATGTGGCTGGCCATCTATAAGCCTAGAAGGTTCAGCTTATCTTGGATCACAAACTGGGTAAGTCATAGAACCCTTAATTTTGTTACTTCTCTTGTAGTTTAGGTTCATCGAGATGATATTTTCTTGTACTTTTGGTCTCCAGATCTGCATTATTCTTGGAGTCATGTTGATGGTTTTGGCAGCAATGGGAGGACTAAGGTCAATCATAATTAATGCCAAGACTTACCGATTCTTCTCGTGAGTTTGCTGACCAAGAATACCAAAGTATCATGTGGATGAGAACACTGAAGTCAGATGATGATAATTATGACATGCTGAAATATTGCCTTTGCCTAGTCTAAGTTCCTTGTTCATATTGCAAAAAACTCAAGTAATTTATTTGTTTGGAGAAGAATCTTGTCAGTATGAAGCCAATATGGGTATTGTGATCCATGCATTAATGATGGGAGTGGATGAATAAATTGCTAGCAGATAGCCACCCAATGATGCTTTCCAGTAAACAATCGTGCGGTTGCCATAATGCGGCCAAATTTTGTCTCTCATGTTCTATGGCTGATGCAGCATTTCTTTTGATCGCTTTCTCATGAATGGCAGCAATCTCAAACCCCTCAACTCTCATTCCTTGTCATCATAAGAAACTACAAGTTGATGGAGTTGTGTGTTCCAATAAAAAGATAATTATGGCTTTCATTGACACCAAACGAAACAGGTCCTTGGTTTTTAGTCTTTGCATATAATTTCATAGTAGATATGGAAGATATCGTTTCCACTTTATTTGTTGGGAATTTTTTTAGTGCGATGGTATAAAAAGAAGACAACGGTTTATAAAGCTAGTGCAATCTTTAGTGGTTTTACCCATATTATGAGTCCTTGTTTTCCATGTTGCTTTTTCTAGTTAACTTATGATTTTATATTTGGAAAGATATGGGATGAAAGAGCTAAAAGCATGGGATGCATGCATGTGATAGGTTGGCAGACCCATTGATGATGATAGAGAAATTTTGTTCACCCCATCTAATACTAAGGTTGGTCAAAGTAGGGGCATTTAATAAGTATCTCCATTCTCATAAGATGAAAAACTATTTTTGAAAATGGGTTTCATTGGACTGAAAATTAGGGAAGTCTTTGAGAAAATTTAGAAATCTAGGATTGCATGTCATATAAGAGTAATTATAACATGCTACACAACTAAGAGTTATCATCTTTGAAATAAAAGAAATCTCACTTATATATTCAAAAAATTTGTTCGTATATAACATATTGCAATCATCAAAAAGATTGTTCATGCTATTATTTTTAAAAGAAATCTTACTTTTTTCCCCTTTTTCTAGTCCATTAAAATTAAAATTTATTTTGTGCTTGGGTAAAGCAAAAGGGTATTAAAATAAGCTTTTGGTAATGTTGGCTTTGCCTCATTCAAACTCTCTTATTCAAGCAGGTATATTTTATTAGCTTGGGTTGATAAGAAAATTTTAGTCCATTAAAATTAAATTTATTTTGTGCATGGCTAGAGCAAAAGGGTATTAAAATAAGCTTTCGCTAATGTTGGCTTTGCCTCATTCAAGTTCTCTTATTCAAGTAGGCATATTTTATTAGCTTGGGTTCATAAGAAAATCTATTCAAATGATCTGCTTGTAAAGATGAGTTAGAACTTTATACTTGTTAACTAACCAAAACTTTATCTATAAACATCTCTATGAAAAAGTGTAATTTCACAAGGTTCAGGGCATAAAACCTACAGTGACAAACCCAATATATTTTTCAATTGTTTTTTTAAAAAAGAAAAACCCTTGAACCTTCACATTGCATTTGAGATTGTATGCATTTATAGAACCAGACATCAACAATGGAATATTTGTAAGTAAGCTCTTGAGTTCAAGATATGTTCAAACATCTTCTTGTAATTGAGCCATGCTTGCAAAATCTAAAGATTAATTTGATTGAACATTCAAAGATACCTTTCCTTTTGAAAGCAATAGCACCAAGTTGGATAATATATATGTAATAGTTATGTGTGATTAGGGGCAACATTGGATGGCAGACAAAGTTTAGGTGGAAGCCAAAGCTTAAGACTATGCCGCATCTTTCTATACACTACTTGGAGACAATATTAGAGGGTGATCGAATAACAAGAAGAGGTAGAGTAGGGTTAATAGAAGAAAAAGAGAAAAATAAATAATATAAAAAGAATAATGAGGAAGAAGGTCAAGCGATGAGCTTCAGTTAAAAAGAGTAATCTTTTAACAATTCATGGTAAGAATAGAGATATAAATAGACCTAAACTAACATGAACGAAAATAATTAAAAAAGATATAACTATTTGTAATTTGAATGTTAACTTAGTCTTGAATAGAGCAGAGTGGAGAAAGCAGATTCATGTAGCCAATCCATATAATTCAAAAAAGGCTTAGTTAAGTTGAGTTGAGTTAAGTTGAGAAGGTCAAGTGATGGGCAATGCTTAAGACTATGCATGAAAGGTGGAGACTCTTTTTGGCTCCATTGTTGATTGAGCATCACCGAAATTGTAATAATAAAAAAAATGAGGCCGAGAGAACAAAAGAGAAAAAATTAATGATATAAAAAATAAAATTGATGAACGTGTGAAGAGGAAATATGTTAGACTTGCGATATCCATCTAATTTTATTTAGTCAAAAATTAGATGAAAGTTATAGTGGTATCACCTGGGTTAGTTTGTTATGCATAAAGATAACAAGTGAGAATAGTACAAGGGGTTAGCAATACTCTAAAAATAAAGAGGTAGCTTACTTGACCAATGGAAAATCAACTTATCTATATCTCTATGTCACGCTTTAGACCCAAGGGTAGATTTGAGTATGTGAATTATACCCAAGGGTAGATTTGAGTATATGAATTATGTATAATTCACATACATTTGTTATTCTTCGAGGCTAAATTGAGTGAGTAGATAATAATAATTGGCATAAAAATTGGTAGCTAATAAATTGCACACCTATATGCATATCACCACTAGCAAAGTAACATAATCTATAAAGTTTCCTTTGATAGAAAATATTGAATGCCTTAATTTCTCAAAATAATTTGAATAATGTATATTATGATTTCTAATTTATTACCAATGAATCTACTTGTTATCATAGTCTCTTTATTTTTATTATTTTATAAATAAATAAATTGATAACTTGTACTTTAATAATATCTCTATCATTTTTGCTAATTTGGCTTGAGAGTGAATAAAATTTTAAAATTGAAACAACTACAGTGCAGCATCAAGCATTTAAGTGCTTGCTATTTGAAGGGGGGGGGGAGGAGAGAGATCGAAAGAGATAGAAATTAGAGGGGAAGTTGTAAAGAGTACAAAAAAAACTCATCAAAATAATCATAATGAATTTTAGTAAATATCAAAATCATAATAAATTTTAGGGATGGTAACAGGACATGTTAAGGTCGGGGCCCTAATCTACATCCATATAAAAAAAACCAATCTGCATCCCTACCTTGTTACTATAACCAGGGACTTTTTTTTAATTCCATTCTCATCCCTACCACATAGGGAATAATAAGTTCCCACCCCTCCCCACCATTTCTTTAATGACATATATAAATTTTTAATAAAATATATGAAAATAATTTTATAGATATGAAAATATATTAGGGTATATAGTATTTAAGTATGAAGCCAACAAGGTGACGACGAGATGGGATGGGCAGATATTTTCTTCCAATCACACCCTATCTTTGTTAGCATGGAGATAAAATATCTTTCTACCTTCAAATATCATTGATATCCTTTTACTAATAAAGATAGAGATACAAATAATCTCTATTCCTATTTCCATCCCCACAAAAAATGCAGAATCTCCATCTTAAATAGGGGTAGAGCAAGTCCTGCTTTATACATTGAAACCATATGCATTTGCTATTAAGAGAGATGACAAATAAGGTAAAAATAGCAAAGCATGACCAATATTTGTCAAAATTCACATCAATCAATTATAAATAAATCAATAGTTGTCAATATCTTTTTACTGTTAAAATATCATAGATATTCTTTTACTAATAAGATAAAGATAAAAATAATCTTCATCCCTATTTCTATCCTAAAAGAAAATGCATAATCTCCATCTTAAATAAGGGTAGAGCAAGTTCCACTTCATAAGTTGAAATTACCACCCCTAACAAATGCTATTTAGAAATGGTAAAATGGCTCATTTATTTAGTATTGCATTGCCTTGGCTATGTGTAAACCAAATGCATCTGCTATTAAGAGAGATGACAAATAAGGTAAAAACAATAAAGCATGACCAATAGTTGTCAAAATTCAAATTAATCAATTGTAAATAAATTAATAATTGTCAATATCTTTCTACTAATAAAATATCGTAGATATCCTTTTACTAATAAAGAGTAAGATTTGTCGAATAAATGTCCACATGCATTGTAGCTCCCTACTTTCAGGAGCACCTAACGAGGGAAGGCTGCAAATGTTCATAACTTGAGCTTTTTATTTTTTTTCAAGAATAAACTCAAAGTTATGAATGGTTGAATAAATTGAATAAATTGCTAAGTTTGCCTTCTCTCGTTTGAAAAACTTGTTCATCTTTTAAGAATCTCAAGCCCCCATGTGCCTTGACTTTAGGAGTTGTTGCTGCCCAATCACTTGCGATGGGCATCGGATGAGCTGAGATCTCCGCAGGCCTTCGAGAATACAGAGGGGTCACCGTCTTCCTTCGAGAGCCTGCAAAAAGCCCCGGACCGATGGTTCCGATGGAGACCCTCTGACGCCCAACTCATTGGGTTGTAGAACAGGAATGTGGTATATGAGTAGAGCTTGAAAGAGAAGAAGTCCCCTTCGTTGAGCTCGGGTCCTCTTCTTATACCTGTCTGGGGGTCACGTTTACCTCACTCCATTAGAACCGTCGAATCTACTTTGCTAGGATGAGCTCCGTCAAACGGCAAGTGGGTGAGCAGTTGCTGAATGGGTATCGTGTATGCCGATAACTGCGGGGCGCTCTAGTACCTGCCAGTGATTTCAGCAAGCGAGATACACGGTAACGGATGTCTCGAATCTCGGGGTCCGTTACCTGAAGTGGGTTTCAGTGTACTTTAGAAAAGGCACCAAGTTAGAGTCAGAGCCGGAGCTAGAGGCCAGAGCCGTAGATCGGAGCTGACGCCGGAGGACGAAGCTAGAAGCCGGAGCCGGAGGCTGGAGCCGACGCTGGAGACCGTAGCCAAAGGCTAGAGCCGAACTTAGTGGGTTGTAGAACAGGAAATGTGGTATATGAGTAGAGCTTGAAAGAGAAGAGAGTCCCCTTCATTGAGCTCGGGTCCTCTTCTTATACCTGTCTGGGGGGTCACGTTTACCTCACTCCATTAGAACCGTCGAATCTACTTTGCTAGGATGAGCTCCGTCAAACGGCAAGTGGGTGAGCAGTTGCTGAATAGGCGCCGTGTATGCCGGTAACTGCGGGGCGCTCTAGTACCTGCCAGTAATTTCAGTAAGCGAGATACACGGTAACGGATGTCTCGAATCTCGGGGTCCGTTACCTGAAGTGGGTTTCAGTGTACTTTAGAAAAGGCACCAAGTTAGAGTCAGAGCCGGAGCTAGAGGCCAGAGCCGTAGACCGGAGCTGACGCCGGAGGCCAGAGCTAGAAGCCGGAGCCGGAGGCTGGAGCCCGTAGCCAAAGGCCAGAGCCGAAGGCCGGAGCCTAAGGCCGAAGCCGACGCTGGAGGCCGAAGCCAGAGGCCGGAGCCGACGCTAGAGACCGTAGCCAAAGGTCGGAGCCGATGCTGGAGGCCGGAGCCAAAGGCCGGAGCTAGAAGCTAGAGAAGGAGGCTGGAGCCGACGCTGGAGACTGTAGCCAAAGGCCGGAGCCAAAGGCCGGAGCTAGAAGTCGAAGAAGGAGGCTGGAGCCAACGCTTGAGACCATAGCCAAAAGCCAGAGCCTAAGGCCAGAGCCGACGCTGGAGAACAGAGCCAAGGCAGGAGCCGGAGGACAGAGCCGACGCTGGAGGCTGTAGCCAAAGGATGGAGCCGATGCTGGAGGCCGGAGCCGGAGGCCAGAGCCGACGCAGGAGGCCATAGCCAAAGGCCGAGACCGATGCTGGAGGCCGGAGCCAAGGCCGGAGCCGGAGGCCAGAGCCGACGCTAGAGGCCGTAGCCAAAGGCCAGAGTCGACGCTGGAGGCCGGAGCCAAGGCTGGAGCCGGAGGCCGGAGCCAAAGGCCGGGGCCGATGCTGGAGGCCGAAGCCAAGGCCAGAATCGGAGGCTGGAGCCAAGGGTGGGGACAAGAATTCCAACATTCTGAAAATGAGCTATCACATCATTGATTCCGGAAATTGCGCAAGGTATTATGACGCTGCCCAGAGGAGATGGTCAGCCATATCAGATGCCCCCCCACCCCTAAGATGGGTGGGCGCACAGTCACCAGCGAAAGGGGTGTTAATATCCATCAGGCGGCTGATCTTCGTGCCATTATTTCGTTCGTTCAGGCTGTTGGGATTGGGGAAGATTTTTCTCGGGCGAGGAGTTGTAAAAAGGTGAGCATCATCATTGCGGTAAGGTCACCGCCACCTTTTTATTGGTGGTGTTTTTTGCGTTTCTCGCGCCGATGGGCTGCCGAAACGGCTTCCAGTGGAAAGCAGGCACATGGCCAGATCTGACAACCACAGGATGATTTGAAATGGGGTTATAAAAGGGAAAGATCGTCCTTATCCTCCAATCCCCACCTTCTTTTACGTTACAACCGCCTACCTTGAATCCGCAAGCGTCCGTCTACCTCCTGTTTCTGATCCCCTCCTCATGCTCCTTCAATCTCGGTTCGAGCTTTCTAGGTTAGTTCCCATGGCTTCTTCGCCTTCCTGTTCTATTTCCGATTCTGGGGTCGTTCCCCCATTCCTTCTCAACCTTCTGCTTCCTTACCGAGTCATTGGACCACCCCATCTTCTGACCACACTTTGTCGGAATGGCGGTGGTCGACCGGACACCCCGCAACCGAGGGTCGACCGGCCATCGGACGAACCTCCCCCCGATGCAGTTTGGCAGCTGCTGGTCCCTCCAGCGTTGTCAAGGAGTCCCCCGAGTGGACTGCCTCCACTATGTCTGCTCAAGACATAGTGAACCTAGGAGCCAAATATAATTTCCTTCCAAACATACGTCTGTCCTACCCTGCTCCTAATGACAGGGTAACCTCTTCCCGTCCTGGAAGGGTCGCCTTGTACGGAGCCTTCTTTAAGGCAGGACTTCGATTACACATTCACCCTTTCATCCTCAACCTTCTATATAGATATTCTTTAACACCCTCCCAATTAGTCCCTAATTCCATCCGAACCATCGTTGGCTTTCTGACTCTCTGTCATCTATCTGCAAGGCATAGAGGCTAGCATCTCCTTATTTCGCAGTTTCTATACCCTCCGCAAGCAAGCAGGTTGGTGGTCCTTCACCCCTAGACCCACTAGGATCCTCAAATTGTATCTTCCCACCTCTATCAAAGGGTGGAAAGATAAGTTCTTCTTTGCCAATGTCAAGGGGGTGAGCGGAAGTTGGGGAACACCAAATACTGACGCCAATAGGGATTCTTCCATCCTCCCAAGGGATCGAATGGCATTTGGGCAGCTTCTAACTGCCGATATCCCTCGGTGCAATCAGCTTCTGACCGACGAAAACCTCCGCCTTGCCGGCCTTATTCCATCTAGTGGTGAGCACTTGATTACTCACCTCTTTCCCCTCTTCTTATGTTCCTTGCATTTTTTTTTATAACTCCTTTTCTGTTTTTGATATAGGGATGACGCCATCACTTCGTGAGATCAGACAAGCTGCTACCAGGAAGAGGAAGGCAAAGGGGAATGGGGCCCCCGCCGAGAGGAGGCCCATCGCCAAGATTCGCAGGAGGGCCGACGCTGGAAAGGCCGATGCCGGAAGGGCTGAGATTACGGAGCCCTTGCGTAGGCACGAGGCGGTGGGAGCCCAAGCCGACGAACCCGTAAGGAACGATGCGATAAGGGCCAAGGCCAGCGAGGAAGTTGGGCGAAGCAAGGCAGGGGAAACAATTTTCCTTCACCAGTACCGGCTCCCCCTTCGGTTATTCTGCTCGATCCCTCTCCGGAGCGAGTTGCGAAAGCACCGTCACCCCCACCCGAAGCCGTTGAAATGGAGCCGGCCCACTCAACTACAAGGCTGACTCCAGCAGCTGTCATACCTCCCAAAGGGGCAACAACCGAGGTGCCTCCCCCAGCAAAGGTGCCGGAGGTGGTAGAGTCGGAGGCGGAGTCCTCCCACGCGGCCCCCACGTCAGTGGAAAGGAAGGGCGTCGATCCTTCCTTCCAATCGATTTTGGCGAACTACAGTCGCTGGGCCGAGCGAGCATTGAACGAGGCATCCATGTCCGAGTTGCAAGAGTTTCTCCGACACCAGGGGAGGGCTACCTTCTTCCAAGAGGCGTCTGTGGCATACCTCTGGGTGAGCTTTGCTCTATTACCAACCTTTTCATCATCGTAATTTTTTAAGACTATTTTCTTTATCTAACCTAGACACTCTGTCCAGGCGCTGAATTCTATGATTTCCATGAGGGACATTTGGGCCCTGGGCGATGCTGCCTCGATCAATCGCTAGAGGAGATGCAAGCACTCCGGGCTAGGGCAGAGAGAGCAGAAATGGCTTTGGAGGATACCCGAGCAGAGGGTGCTAAAGGGCGAAGCCGAAGCCCTCCGGCTAAGAGCCGAAAGGTAGAGAGGCGTTGGAAATCGCCCAACGCCAGGCGGCCAATGAGTTAGATAATGCTCAAGTGGCTAAAGAAAAACAAAGGATAGCAGAGGAGAAATTGGAGGTGGTAGAGTCGGAAGTGTATATGTTGAAGAACCGATTACACTCCGCCACCATTGAAATAAGGGTGGCCGAAGAGAGGGCCGAGAATGCAGAGGAGATCGCCCGTCAGTCTGATGCCAAGATCGCCGATTTGAAGGTGGCGGTGATCGAAGCTGAGAAGAAGGCCACCGAGGCCGAGAAAAAGGCTACGGAGGCGAGGAGAAGGTTGCGGAAGCTGAGCAGAGAGCCTCCGAGGTGGAGAAGAGAGCCACAGAGGTCGTAGAGAACTTCAGGAAGTCTAGCGCCTTTAGTAAAGAATTGGCCGAATCGACGGCATTTGCATACGAGGGCGGCTTCCAGGACTGCAAGGAAAAGATCCAAAAACTCTACGGCCTCGAGGGGATTGAGGGGTTGGAGCCAGATGAAGTCCCCGAAGATGACAACTTAGCTCCAAGTGATCCTTAGTCTCTTTCACTTTGATTGTAATACTTCAAGTCTGATTTAAATCGAAATTTTATAAACTTTGGCTATTAATGAATCTTTTGATCCGTAACGCTTGTATCTTGGATCATAATTAGGTTTGCTAGTGTGTGAACTGACGCGAACCAAAAACCAATGGCCGAAAAATTATAATACGATTTCTTTTTGAGGGACATTAGAAAATCAATTGGAGAACTGATGCGGGATCAGTCTTAGTTGTAGACAAGAAGGTCAGAGCAATAAGTAGTGCAGGACTACGTTTGTGTGATGTAAAGTCGTTTGATGCCAACACGAGGTTGAATAGAATGCTGATGCGGAGCCGAGCATTGAGTTCCGACGCGGAGCCAGACTTTAAGTGCTGACGCAGAGCCCAATTTAAGTGCCGACGCGGAGCCAGGCTTAAGTGCCGATGCGGAGCCGGGCTTTGAGTGCCGACGCGAGCCGGGCTTTGAGTGCCAACGCAGAGCCGGGCTTTGAGTGCCGATGCAGAGCCGGGTTTGAGTGCCGACGCGGAGCCGGGCTTTAGTGCCGATGGGCTTTAAGTGCCGACGCGAGCCGGGCTTTGAGTGCCGATGCGGAGCCAGGCTTTAAGTGCCGACACGGAGCCGAGATTTGAGTGCCGACGCAGAGCCGAGCTTAAGTGCCGACGCGGAGTTGGGCTTTGAGTGCTGACGCGGAGCCGAGCTTTGAGTGCCGATGTGGAGCTGGGCTTTAAGTGCCGACGCGGAGCCGGGCTTTGAGTGCCGATGTGGAGCCGGGCTTTAAGTGCTGACGCGGAGCTGGGCTTTGAGTGAGAAGTATGATCACTCGAAAATGAAGCAATGAGAATACTTTGGATAATCCTTTAGCAAGCAGGTTTAAATTAATGGAGTTAGCACATTACTGATAATACCATCGCGGGTTGTCTGCGTTCCAAGTGCGGGGGAGAGGTTTCCTATCTAGCCCCTTAACTTTGTATGCCCCATGATGAAGCACCTCCGTGACACGATATGGTCCTTCCCATTTTGGTGCTAGCTTGCCTCCTTCCGTTGGCTTTGATATTTCAGCTTGTCGCAGGACGAGGTCTCCAGGCGGAATGTCTTGGACCGTACTCGAGCATTGTAGTATCTGGCCGCTCGCTGATGGAAAGCCGCCATGCGGAGTCGCGCTTGGTCTCGCAATTCTTCCACTAGGTCCAGATCGGCCCGCAGCTGACTTGGGTTGCCCTCTTCGTGGTATAACTCTGTCCGGGGACTGGGGACACCTACCTCCACCAGAATGACAGCCTCGGTCCCAAAAACCAGACTGAAAGGGGTTTCCCCGGTGGGGGCTTTGGTGTTGTGTGGTAGGCCCACAATACACTGGGGAGCTCTTCCACCCAACGTCCTTTACAGCCATCTAGCCGAGCCCTGAGTCCTTGGAGGATAATATGATTGGTCACTTCGGCTGTGCCATTGGTCTGGGGGTGCCCCACAGAGGTGAATCGTTGATGAATGCCCAGCCCAGTGTAGAATTCCCGGAAGGCCCGTTGTCAAACTGTCGGCCGTTATCAGTAACGAGGGTGTGTGGCAGCCCGAATCGGCACACAACAGACTTCCAGAAGAAGGATCTTACTTTACCCTCGGTGATCTTGGCGAGAGCCTCGGCTTCGATCCACTTGGTGAAATGGTCAACGGCTACTAACAAGAATTTGCGTTGTCCAGAGGCTGGAGGGAATAGTCCCAGGATGTCCATACCCCACTGGGCAAAGGGCCAAGGTGCAGCCAGCGGGATCAGCTGGGATGTCGGTTGGTGTTGGATATTAGCATGGTGCTGGCAACTGTTACACCTCTTGACAAGCTCGGATGCATCCTCCTTCATTGTCAGCCAGTAATATCCCTGCCGCAAGGCTTTGTATGCCAGAGCTCTGCCCCCAGATGACTTCCATATGCCTTCATGTACTTTCCACAGGATATAATCTGCCTCTGTGGGGCCAACGCACCTAAGAAATGGGTATGAGAATGACCTTCGATAGAGTTTTTCTTCCATTATAAAAAACTTCAGAGTCCATCTTTTGAGTTGCCTGGCTTCGGCAGGGTCTTCAGGGAGGGTACCGTCGGTTAGGTACTGGATATAAGCATCCATCCAGGAAAGCTCCTGCTCGACTGGTAGGGCTTCTCTCGTTACTTTGATACTCGGGGTTTCCAGGTGCTCTATATAAGCTCTTCCCAACATCCCGTCGGCTGAGGTGGCAAGATGGGACAAGGCGTCTGCTCTAGCATTTTCTCCTCGAGGAATATAGCCAACATTGAAATAAGTTAAGAGAGAAGCTTGCGATTGCACCATACTCAAGTAACGGGACATGATAGAATCCTTTGCTTCATACTCCCCTGTGATTTGGCCAGTGACCAACTGGGAGTCAGTGAACGCTCTAAGGTGCTTCACCCCAAGATCTCGAGCTAGTCTTATCCCAGATAGTAGGGTTTCATACTCCGCCTGATTATTGGTGGTTGGAAAGAGAAAGAGGAGTGCACACTCGGTTACAACTCCGTTCGAGTTGGCCAGGATGAGGTCCGCTCTGCTCCCTTGAGAATTTGATGCCCCGTCCACATAAAGGATCCATTCATCATCTCCGGTTCCGGGAATCGAAGGGTTTGCAGAGGCCTCTTCGGGTTGCTCCTCACCCCAGGTACACTCGACCAAAAAATTTGCCAGGACCTGGGATTTCATGGCTGACCAAGGGTGGAAAGATATATCAAATTCACCCAGCTTGAGTGCCCACTTTGCCAATCAGCCCGAAGTGTCCGGGCGAGCGAGGATCATCTTTAGAGGCTGGTCCGTGACCACTACAATCAGATGTGCTTGAAAATATGGTCGGAGGCGCTAGGCAGACACGATCAACGCGAAGATAATCTTCTCAATCTTTGAGTATCTGGTCTCCGCATCATGGAGCACCTTGCCTATGTAATACACTGGCTTTTGCGTGCCGTTGGTGTCCATGCAGACCAGCACGGAACTAACGGCCTCGGGAGAAGCTGCGAGGTATAGAAGGAGTTCTTCTCCACAAGTTGGTTTGGACATCAGTGGCGGGGTGGACAGGAATTCCTTCAGCCCCTCGAAGGCCTTCTGACACTCTTTCGTCCATTCGAATCCATTAGCCCTGTGGAGCGCCTTGAAGAAAGGCAGGCATCTCTCAGCGGATTTGGACAGAAAATGGCTCAAGGTCGCTACCCTCCCCGTTAGGCACTGCACTTCCTTCTTGTTGGTGGGAGACCTCATGTCCAAGATGGCTTGAACTTTATCAGGATTTGCTTCGATTCCTCGCCGGGTTACCATGAAACCCAAGAACTTTCGACTGTTACCCCAAAGGCACATTTGCGTGGGTTCAGCCTCATCTGGTATCGGCGAAGGTTGTCGAAGGTCTTCGTTAGGTCGACGATATGGCTGGTGGCATGGATACTTTTTGTCAGCATGTCATCCACGTACACCTTCATGTTGCATCCTATTTGGTCTTCGAAGACTTTGTTCATTAGCCTTTGGTAAGTGACCCCCGCATTTTTTAGCCCGAATGGCATTACCATGTAGCAGTACAACTCCTTCTCAGTTATGAAGGAGGTAGCTTCTTCATCATCAGGTTCATCCTGATTTGGTTGTACCCGGAGAAGGCATCCATGAAACTAAGGGTCTCATGGCCGGATGTGGCGTCCACCAGTTGATCGATCCAAGGCAAAGGGAAGCTGTCCTTGGGGCATGCTTTGTTGAGGTCGGTGAAGTCTACGCACATCCTCCAGCTTCCATTAGTCTTACGGACCATCACCACATTGGCTAACCATTTGGGGTAATGAACCTCCCGAATGTGGCCCGCGGCCACCAGCTTACGGACTTCCTCATCGATAGCTTTCTGTCTGTTTGGAGCAAAGCTCCTTTTTTCTGTCGGACTGGCCGACACTCTGGCCTGAGGTTGAGTCGATGGGTGATCACCTCCTCAGGGACGCCTGGCATGTCTGATGATGACCATGCAAAGATGTCAGCATTGGCACGCAGGAAGGTGAGGAGTCGATCGCGCGCCTCTCTCGGAAGTAGCGCTCCAACCTGGATGGTCCTAGTCGGGTCCTCCCCCAAGGGGAGGGTCAGGAGGTGCTTGGCTGGCTCTCCCCTCCTTCCCAACTCTCGGGGGTCAAGCAGCTCAAAGGCTTTTGCCGACGCCGCCTCCAGTGGACTGGGAGATAAGTGGTAGCAAAGCGGTGGCGGGCTTTGCTCTCCCTTTATTTCTCCGACTCCTTCGTCGGTGGGGAACCTTACCAATAATCTCTTGGTGGAGATGATGGCATCCAGCAAATTCAAGCCGGCCTCCCCAGGATAGCATTGTAAGCCAACGGGATCCGGACCACCAGAAAATTTATGACTACCGTACTTTGATGCGGAGGAGTCCCTACCGTGACAGGGAGGATGATCTCTCCTTCAACACTCACAGAGTCCCCAGTAAAGCCGATTAAAGGCATGGTGACGGATCGAAGGGAGGAATTTGACAGGTTCATCCGAACAAAGGCCTCGTAGCTTAAAACATCCACCGAACTTCCACTATGATGTTTGGCTATGGTATGGACACGACGACGCTGTCGTCATGCTTATTAACCACCCCTTCTAAATCCTTTCCAAAGAAAGGAATTACAGAGTCTACCCCCTCCCACTGTCTTTTTGAGCTGCCACCTGCCTCCTAAAAAATCATAGCTATGGTTTTTTCCGTAGGGGTATTGTTGACATCTATCGGAGGTGCCGAAGGTGCCGATGGACCCGGAGCGGAAAGGTTTTCCCTTCGAACGAACTTGCCCAAGTGACCATGCTGGACAAGCTCTTCAATAGCCTTCTTCAAGTGACAGCAGTCCTCAGTGTCATGACCGTAGTCTCGGTGGTACCGGCAGTAAAGCTCCTTGCTACGAGGGGCCCCTGACTTCGTGGGAGTTGGACATCGAAAGTAGGGCTCCTCCTCGATTTCTAGTAGAATGTGAGATATCGGGGCCAAGAGAGGGGTGAAATGCTCCTTGGAAACGAGCATCTGAGGCCGGTGGTCTAAGCGGTGGGGAAGCTCAGGCTTCCGGGATCGTGCTCCGGTAGGCTCCGTGGATGTCGGTTTCTTGCTGGAGCTCTTATCAGCTTCCCTCCTGGAAAGTCTGCCTCGTCAACGCAAATGTACTTCTACGCCCGGCTTAGAAGCTCGGCGTAAGAGCTTGGAGGCTTCTTATCCAGGGAATAGGCGAACCTAGAAGGGCGAAGTCCTCACTTTAATGCCAAAGTGGCTACAGAATCATCTAAATTATACACCTCCAGCGCCGCCTCCTTGAACCGAGCGACGAAGTCCTTCAGGTCTCGCCACTCCTTTGCTGAATAGCGAATAAGCTATCGGCCACTCGTGGGATCTTCCGGAATGCATCAAAGTGGGCTAGGAACGATCGCTCGAGCTATCGGAAGGAATTGATGCTGCGCAGTGGTAGGCGAGAATACCATGCTCGCGCCGCCTTACGAAGGGTGGCAGGAAAGGCGACACATAGGAGGAGTCTGTCGCTCCTGGACCTGCATGAGAACCTTGTAGCTCTCCAGGTGGTCCAAAGGGTCCGTCGTGCCGTCATATGGGTCCAACTGGGGAAGACGGAAATGGAGCGGGACCGGTTCCTCCATGATGCATCGGGAGAGCGGGGACGGTGATCGTAGTCCATCCCGTGAGGGTTGGTGATTCGGGACTAAGCTTCTCCAATCGTTGATGATACTCATCGAGCCGTTGTTCGGCCCGACGAGCGGTCTTCCTATTGGTGTCGTCTTTAGAGGAGTCAGAAGATGAAGCCGATGAAGACCGCCGGTGCAAGGAGTGCACCCATCTTGGCTCCTTCTCACCCGACTATCGATGGGAATGATCAGAATGATGGGAGAGAGATCGCCATCGCTTTGAAGTCTCCCGGTGACGAGGTTTGGGAGGCGAGTGATGGGAGGTCTCAGGTGGAGTCCCGCCTTGATGAGATTGAATTGCTCCATGCCCCCTTTCGCAAGGCAGAGGGGGCTAAGGTGCAACGGCAAAGCAGTGTTCCTGCAATCCCCGCACCACCGTCATCAGGTCCTGTACCTGATGAGCCAGCACCTTAAGCCGGTCAGGCTGGCTCATCTGTGCTGGAGGCGGAACATGGAGGTTGGCCTCCGATTGCTCAACCCGCGGAAGGCGTTCCGTGGCCTGGCTAGTGGAAGCTTCCTGGGCTCGCGTTGTCACCATCGTCTTCCTTGCAGAATCAGTGGGGTCACAGGGAGAACTTTCGCCTTCCACGTGTGTGTGTGCCCCCCTTCCTGGCGCGCCAATCTGTTGCTGCCCAATCACTTGCAATGGGTGTCGGGTGAGCTGAGATCTCCGCAGGCTTTCAAGAATACAGAGGGGTCACCGTCTTCCTTCGAGAGCTTGCAAAAAGCCCCGGACCGGTGGTTTTGGTGGGGACCCTCCGACGCCCAATTCAGTGGGTTGTAGAACAGGAATGTGGTATATGAGTAGAGCTTGAAAGAGAAAAGAGTCCCCTTGTTGAGCTCGGGTCCTCTTCTTATACCTATTTGGGGGGTCACATTTATCTCGCTCTGTTAGAACCGTCGAATCTGCTTTGCTAGGATGAGCTCCGTCGAACGGCAAGTGGGTGAGCTATTGCTGAATGGGTGTCGTATATGCCGGTAACTGTGAGGTGCGCTAGTACCTGCCCGTGATTTCAGCGAGCGAGATACACGATAACGGATGTCTCGAATCTCAGGGTCCGTTACCTGAAGTGGATTTCAGTGTACTTTGGAAAAAGGCACCAAGTTAGAGTCAGAGCCAGAGTTAGAGGCCAGAGCAATAGGTCGGAGCCGACACCAAAGGCCGGAGCCAAAGGCCGGAGCTAGAAGCTGGAGCCGGAGGCTGGAGCCAACGCTGGAGACCATAGCCAAAGGCCAGAGCCGGAGGCCGGAGCCAAGGCTGGAGCCTAAGGCCGAAGCCGACGCTGGAGAACGAAGCCAGAGGCCGGAGCCGACGCTAGAGACCGTAGCCAAAGGCCGGAGCCAACGTCGGAGGCTGGAGCCAAAGGCCGGAGCTAGAAGCCGGAGAAGGAGGCTGGAGCCGATGCTGGAGACCGTAGCCAAAGGTCAGAGCCTAAGGCCGGAGCCGACTGGAGGCCGGAGCCAAGGCCGGAGCTGGAGGCCGGAGCCGACGCTGGAGGACGTAGCCAAAGGCCGGAGCCGATGCTGGAGGCCGGAGCCTAAGGTCGGAGTCGACGTTGGAGGCCATAGCCAAAGGCCGGAGCCGACGCTGGAGGCTGTAGCCAAAGGCCGGGGCCGACGCTGGAGGCCGGAGCCGACGTTGGAGGCCGTAGCCAAAGGCCGGAGCCGATGCTGGAGGCCGGAGCCAAGGCCGGAGTCGACGCTGGAGGCCGGAGCCAAGGCCGGAGCCGACGCTGGAGGCCGTAGCCAAAGGCCGGGGCTGATGCTGGAGGCCGGAGCCAAGGCCGGAATCGGAGGCCGGAGCCAAGGGTGGGGACAAGAATTCCAACATCCCGAAAATGAGCTATTACATCATTGATTTCGAAAATTGCACAGGGTATTATGACGCCGCCCAGAGAAGATGGTCAGCCGTATTAGGAGTGTTACAAAACTGGTGTTTTACAGGCAGAATGAAATTTAAATCACTACAGAAATACTAATTCCAATCTTCTTCTATTCTTTTTTTATATGTAGCCTACATGTTATGCTCCTTTTGTGCTGGCTTTGTGAAAGTGACATTGATGCAAGGTTGATGTGATGATATAAAAAGAAGGTAAGAGTTTACTAAGGTAATGCAGTCTTTATTAGTTTTGCCTATATGATAAGTCCTTGTTTTCTATTTTTCTTTTTAGGTTTAACTTATGGTTTATATTTGGAAAGAAATGGGATGGGAGAGCTTTCAAATGAGGTGCACGCATGTGATAGGGTGGCAGACCCATTGATGATGATAGAGAAATTTTGTGCACCCCATCTAATACTAAGGTTGGTCAAAGTAGGGGCAAGTAAGAAGTATCCCCATTCCTATTAGATCAAGAACATTTTTGGAAAATAGGCTTCATGGGACTGAAACTTAGGGAAGTCTTTGAAAAAAATTAGAATTCTAAGGTTGCATGTCATATAAGAGCATGCTAATATACAGCATCATGCACATCTAAGAGTAGTCATCTCTGAAATAAAAGAAATTTTACTTATATATTCAACAAATTTTGTTTACACTACAAGGGGAAAAAAATTTTGCGATGCCCAAATGCGTCGCAATTGCGTCGCTAAACATGCTATTGCGACGCAATAGCGACGCAATGACGGCGTTGCTCAAATGTCCGTCACAATATCCATTTGTCACAATTACGTTGCAATATTGCGACTCTCTGCGATGCAACAATGCGTCGCAATATTGCGACGCATCCAAATGCGTCGCTAAATTTAAAACTAATTTTTAATATTTAAAATTATTATTAAATATTACGATGCATTCAATTGCATCGCAATATTGCGATACATTTAGTTGCGTTGTAATATTTAATAATAATATTTTGATATAATAGCGACGCAATTTAAAATATTGCGACGCAAGGTCCGACGGTCCGATCGGCGACGATCCGATGGTTGCGATCGATCCAAGCCCTGATCCTGATCGGTCATGACCGATCCCGGACTGTTGCAATCGGTCCATGATCGCTGACGATCCGATGGTTGCGATGGATCCAAGCCCTGATCCCGATCGGCCACGACCGATCTCGGACCGTGGCGATCGGTCTGAGATCACGGACGATCCGAAAGTTGTGATCGATCCAATCACTGATCCCGATCGGCCATGACCGATCTCGGACCATGGCGATCGTTCCGATTGCCGACGATCCGACGGTTGCGATCGATCCAAGCCCTGATCTCAATCAGTCATGACCGATCTCGGACCATGGTGATCGATCCGATCACCGACGATTCGATGGTTGCGATCGATCCAAGTCCTGATCCCGATCGGCCATGACCGATCTTGGACCATGGCGATCGGTCTGATCGGCGATGATCCGACGGTTGCGATCAATCCAAGCCCTGATCCCGATCGGCCACGACCGATCCCAGACCATTGCGATCGGTCCGAGATCGTGACGATCCGACGGTTGCGATCGATCCAAGCCCTGATCCCGATCGTCCACGACCGATCCCGGACCGTGGCGATCGGTCCAATCGGCGACGATCCGACGGTTGCGATCGATCCAAGCCCTGATCCTGATCGTCCACGACCGATCTCGGACCGTGGCGATCAGACCGATCGGCATCGATCCGACAGTTGCCATCGATCCAAGCCCTGATCGATCCTGGTCAGCGATGAATGATCTCGGACCATCGCGATCGATCCGATAGGCAACGATCCGACGGTTGCGATCGATCCAAGCCGTGATCCCGATCGGCCACGACCGATCTCGGACCGTTGCAATCCGTCCGAGATCGGCGACGATCCGACGGTTGCGATCGATCGAAGCCGTGATCCCGATCGGCCACGACCAATCTCGGACCGTGGCGATCGGTCCGATCGGCGATGATCCGACGGTTGCGATCGATCCAAGCCCTGATCCTGATCGTCCATGATCGATCTCAGACCGTGGCGGTCGGATCGATCAGCATCGATCCGACGGTTGCCATCGATCCAAGCCCTGATCGATCTTGGTCAGCGATGAACGATCTCGAACCGTTGCAATCGATCCGATAGGCGACGATCCGACGGTTTCGATCGATCCAAGCCGTGATCCCGATCGGCCACGACCGATCTCGGACCGTTGCAATCCGTCCGAGATCGGCGACGATCCGACGGTTTCGATCGATCGAAGCCGTGATCCCGATCGACCACGATCGATCTCGGACCGTGGCGATCGGTCCGATCGCCGATGATCCAACGGTTGCGATCGATCCAAGCCCTGATCCCGATCAGCCACGACCGATCCCGGACCATTGCGATCGGTCCGAGATTGCTGACGATTGCGATCGATCCAAGCCCTAATCCCGATCGACCACGACCGATCTTGGACAGTTGTGATTAGTCCGATCGCCGACGATCCGATGGTTTCGATCGATCCAAGCCCTGATCCCGATCGACCACGACCGATCTCGGACCGTGGCGATCGGACCGATCGGCTCGATCCATGGTTGCCATCAATCCAAGCCCTGATCGATCCTGGTCAGCGATGAACGACCACGGACCGTCGCGATCGATCCGATAGGCGACGATCTGATGGTTGCGATCGATCCAAGCCATGATCCTGATCGGCCACGACTGATCTCGGACCGTTGCAATCCATCCGAGATCGGCGACGATCCGATGGTTGCGATCGATCAAAGCCGTGATCCCGATCGGCCACGACCGATCTCGGACCGTGGCGATCGGTCCGATCAGCAATGATCCGACGGTTGCGATTGATCCAAGCCCTGATCCTGATCGTCCACGATCGATCTCGAACCATGGCGATCAGACCGATCGGCGTCGATCCGATGGTTGCCATCGATCCAAGCCCTGATCGATCTTGGTTGGCGATGAACGATCTCGAACCATTGCAATCGATCCGATAGGCGACGATCCGACGGTTTCGATCGATCCAAGCCATGATCCCGATCGGCCATGACCGATCTCGGACCATTGCAATCCGTCCGAGATCGGCGACGATCCGATGGTTTTGATCGATCGAAGCCGTGATCCCGATCGGCCACGACCGATCTCGGACCGTGGTGATCGGTCCGATCGCCGACGATCCGACGGTTGCGATCGATCCAAGCCCTGATCCCGATCGGCCACAACCGATCCCGGACCGTTGCGATCGGTCCGAGATCGCTGATGATCCGATGGTTGCAATCGATCCAAGCCCTGATCCCGATCGTCCATGACCGATCTCGGACTGTTGTGATCGGTCCGATCGCCGATGATCCGACGGTTTCGATCGATCCAAGCCCTGATCCCGATCGGCCACGACCGATCTCGAACAGTGGCGATCGGATCGATCGGCGTCGATCTGACGGTTGCCATCGATCCAAGCCCTGATCGATCCTGGTCGGCGATGAACGATCACGGACCGTCGTGATCGATCCGATGGCGACGATCCGACGATTGCGATCGATCCAAGCCATGATCCCGATCAGCCACGACCGATCTCGGACCGTTGCAATCCATCCAAGATTGACAACGATCCGATGGTTGCGATCGATCGAAGCCGTGATCCCGATTGGCCACGACTGATCTCGGACCGTGGTGATCGGTCCAATCGGCGATGATCGACGATTGCGATCGGTCCAAGCCCTGATCCCGATCGGCCATGACCGATCCCGGACCGTTGCGATCGGTTCGAGATCGCTGATGATCCGATGGTTATGATCGATCCAAGCCCTAATCCCGATCGGCCACGACCGATCTCGGACCGTGGCGATCGGTGGTCCGAGATAACGAACGATTCGATGGTTGCGATCGATCCAATCCCTGATCTCGATCGGCCACAACCAATCTCGGACTATGGCGATCGATCCGATCGCCGACGATCCGATGGTTGCGATCGATCCAAGCCCTGATCCCAATCGGCCACGACCAATCTCGGACCGTGGCGATCGATCCGATCGCCGATGATCCGACGGTTGTGATCGATCCAAGCCCTGATCCCGATCGGCCACGACCGATCTCGGACCGATCGCTATTTAACATAATTAATTTTTTTAAAAATATTGCGACGCAAAGGGTTGCATCGTAATTTTTTAATATGATAATTATATAAAAATAAATTTTATTTAAAATCATTGCGACGCAACAAGTGCATCGCTAAATTAAAACATAATTTTCCTAATTTTCTGGTTTATTGCATCGCTAATGCGTTGCTATTTAACATAATTAATTTTTTTAAAATATTGCGACGCACTGAATTGCATCGTAATATTTTTTTTCTCATAATTATATTTTATAAAAATTTATTTTATTTAAAATAATTATGACGCATATATTGCGTCGCTAAATTAAAAATTATTTTTCTAATTTTCTGGTTTATTGCGTCGCTAATGCGTCGCTATTTAATATAATTAAATTTTTAAAAACATTGCGACGCACTGTGTTGCATCGCAGTTATTTTTCTCATATTTATACTTTATAAAAATTAATTTTATTTAAAATAATTGCGATGCAGTTATTGCGTCGCTAAATTAAAAAATAATTTTTATAATTTCTGGTTTATTGCGTCGCTAATGCGTCGCTATTTCATATAATTAATTTTTTTAAAAACATTGCGACACACTGAGTTTGCATCGTAATATTTTTTTTAATATTTATATTTTATAAAAATTAATTTTATTTAAATTATTTGCGATGCAATTGGTGCGTCATTAAATTAAAAATATTTTTCTAATTTTTTGATTTATTGCGTCGCTAATGCGTCGCTATTTAACATATTTAATTCTTTTAAAAACATTGCGACGCACTGAGTTGCGTCGCAATTTTTTTTTCCATATTTATATTTTATAAAAATTAATTTAAAATATTGCGACGCATTATTTGCGTCGCTAAATAACAAAATTAATTTTTTTTGATTTTTTGGTTTATTGAGTCGCTAATGCGTTGCTAATTGCTTCGCAATGTTTGTTGTCTCGGAGGCGTCGCAAAGTGGTCGCAATTTAGCGATGCATAATTGCATCGCTAAATTTGTATCCCTATTTCAGTATTTTCTTGTAGTGTTATATAAAATATTGCAATCCTCAAAAAGATTGTCCAAGTTATTGTTTTTAAAAGAAATTTTCTATTTTTCTTTTTTCTAGTCCATTAAAATTAAAATTTATTTTGTGCTTAGGTAGAACAAAAATGTATTAACATAAGCCTTCGCTAATGTTGGCTTTTCTTTATTCAAGCTCTCTTATTCAAGTAGGTGCATTTTATTAGCTTGAATTTATAAGAAAATTCTATTCAAATGATCTGCTTGTAAAGATGACTTAGAACTTTATACTTATTAACTAATCGAAGCTTTATCTATTAGTATCTCTATGAAAAAGTGTAATTCATGAGGTTTAGAGCTTGAAACCTACAGTGATGAAGCCATTATATATATATATATATATATATATATATATATATATATATATATATATTATATATATAAAGAAAAACCCTTGAACCCTCCCACTACATTTGAAATTATATACATTCAAACAATCAGATGGAATATTTGTAAGTAAGTTCAATACATGTTCAAACATCTTCTTATAATTGAGTCATGCTTGCAAAATCTAAAGATTTATTTGATTGAACATTCCAAGATAGGTGCCGTTTGAAAGCAATAGCATCAAGTCAATTCTTGGATAACATATATGTAATAGTTATGTGTGATCGATACTGGAGCCCCCTCAGGGGCAACATCAGATGGCAGACAAAGTTTAGGTGGAGGCCAAAGCCTAAGACTATGCTGCGTCTTTCTATGCATTACTTGGAGACGATGTTAGAGGGTGATCGGATGACAAGTAGAGATAGAGTGATGTTAAGAGAAGAAAAGAGGAAAAAAAAGTTAACAATATAAAGAATAATGAAAAGAAAGTCAAGTGGAGGGAAATGCTTAAGACTAAGCATGAACTATGGAGACTCTTTTTAGCTCCATTGTTCATTAAGCACCACCAAAGATTGTAATAAAAGAAAAAATTATGAGGCTGAGAGAACAAACGAGAAGAAAATTAATGATATTAAAAATAAAATTGTTCAACATGTGAAGAGGAAATAATATGTTAGAATTGTGATATCCATCAATTTTTTTAGTCAAAGATTAGATGAAAGTTATAGTGGTATCACTTGGGTTAGAGTTTGTTATACATAGCAAGTGAGAATAGTAGAAGGGGTTAGGAATATTGTAAAAACAAAAAGAGTTATTTTACTTGATCAATGAAAAATAAACTTATTTATGTCTCTATGTTACACTCTAGACCCAAGGATAGGTCTAAGCATATAACAACCATAGCAAACATGCAGAATTAAAATTCTACGGCATACAAGGCATTACATGCGAAATTAACTTCAAATAATCCATTTAATTCAACTAATAATAATCCATAAAATAAATTAATCAAATCCAAATTTTATGCCATGCTACAATTATAAAAATCCTCAACAATTCTAATATCATTGTTGGATAGCTAAATAAATCTTTGAATCTAAACTAAAATTTTCATCTGAATTAAATTTTTATCTCAAATCATGGACCAACTTCTACCCAAATTCCTTCTATAACTCAACCTTTGAAATAGAAAAATTTAAAAATATTTGTGAGCTAATGCTCCCTAAATAAACCATAACCATAATTAGAGGGGTCAAATAAGCACCATAAATCAGTTTAAATATAATCATTTAAAATCATGTGTGATATAACAATAATATATTTGTAAACAATTGCAAAATATTTGCTATATACTTATAATTTAAAATTCTTTTTTCAAAATAAATATTTCATGTGCTTAAAAGAAAACATCTTTTGATCTTATTATAATAAAAAAAAACATTATTTAACTTTGGAAAAATTCTAAATTTAATTTATAAAACATCTGATGGAAACTCATGAGCCAATTACCACAATCACATACAATTCTTGTGATTCGGCCAGTTCATCACATATAACCTCGCGGAAGTGAGTCAGAAATAATTTGCCACATATATCTTCTACAAAGTTGAGTCCTAGTATCACTAGACTTCATAGAAGCTCGGGAAGGCAAGGAGAATATGTTATTGGTCATCATATCATAAATTGCAGTTTGACTAAGAATTTATAGCACTTATTTATATATATCATGACTTGTTTTACCTACAAATAGCTTGCAATTTACTTATATATTTTCAATAATGAATTTAGAAGAAAATCTCAATATGATTAATAATTTTTATCAAAAAACTTAAACAAGTTATGTAGGTAACATAACATGACATACTTAATCCAAATTTTGACTAACGAGTTATGCAAGAAATTTACAAAGCTTATAATTTAGCTTTTCATAACATACAATCTTATTATATATACCTATTGCATATCATATGCAACTTTATAAATTTTGAAATTAAATACTAAACATAATAAAATTTCAAAATATTTTTTTATAATTTAGAAATATGATAAATATAAACATATAAATTTTTAAGATTTTTAAAATATAATAACACTAATAGATTTATCTAATCCAAGAATTTCATGAAAATAATTAAAATGCTTACAAAATTCTAAATTTTATACTTTCATAGAATACTAATCTTCTAAAACTAAAAGACCTTTCAGTCATGATAGGATACTAATTTTTTTTAAAATCAAGAGATATATATCTAATAAATATATTTCTAACTCACAACTAACTTTTAACTCATCTAGCATAATTATGAATATAAAAATTTAGAGAAAAATAAAAAAATCCTTGAATTATAAACATGTTATGGCATTTTCATAATTTCTTGAAAGTTTATCAACATCATAAAAGTTCATAAAATTACTTATAATTTCCATAATTGAGCCCTGATTTGGGAGATGTGTTAAAAAAGTAACTTGATTTCAGACATCATAAGTATAGATTTAGGTAGTGTTTGAAATAGGGAATAAGAGGGGATATCCAAGGGATATCTCCTCTTATTCTCAAAAGCCATAACTATAAAGGATAGCTGGAAATAAAATCCATGGATAATATTTTTTTTATCAAACACTACCTTAACTAAAAATTATAGTTGTATTATTTCTAATAAATTTGTTTAGTTAACAAATGCTAATTAAGGTATTGCATGCTAGTGGGTGAGTCTTTCATCTTATTTCATGAGAAAATAATGTCCATAGGAATGTGATTTTCCACTACAAGAAAAATGGCTTACTATGATGAATTAATTCATCGCAATAAGTACAAAAGTCATCGTAATAAGTTATTATGATGATAAAAAATTTATCATAATACGTTCCAAAATTATCGTAATAAGTTGTATAGTAATAACTTATTACGACGTAACTAATTTCATCGTAACAAATAATATATTATGACAAAAATATATCATCATTATTTTTTTAAAATATATTTTTAATAAAAACCTATTATGATGACTTAATTTTATCGTAATAGCTTTCTATTACGATAAAATTAAGTTACCGTAATAACTTGTAATCTATTACGGTGAATTATTTTCATCGTAATAGAGAGCTATTACGGTAAAATTAAGTCACCATAATAGGTTAGAAGTTATTACGGCAAAAATAATTTTTTGTAATAGCCGGTAATAGCTCTCTATTATGGCAAAAATAATTCACCATAATAAATATTTATTTTATTTTTTTATTTTACATCTATTACAATAATTTAATATAATATTAAAGCAATGATATTAGAAATAATTTCTACTTCAAAATTTTTACAGAAAATTTAATAAAAATTTTCATTCATTTCAATAAAATCATCATATATAATATTTTTAAAAATATATAATTAAAAAAAATACATGTACTATAAAGGAAATGAGGTCTGCTGGGATCTACTAGAGAAAATCCAGGCACTAGCTGTCGCATGTAAGTAGTGAGCTTATCAGTCATCGCCTTTAGATCATCGATGATCTTTTGTTGCTTAGTGATGATATCTTTATGTTGACTCTATTGCTTTCGACACTCATGTAGTTTTCCTCAATACTCATGTAGCTCCTTCTTTCATTGTGAGTTTTTCGAAGATGAAGAGCTATCTCTAATTCTCGATGTATCCTTCGGTAGTGGATCCCATCCCCTTTTATAATCAGATCTAGAACCTAAAACCTTCTCAAAAGTGGCATCCTCATTGATTGGTTCTACTGTAGAGTCTTATGAAGAAAGTTGTTCTACTAACTATGCCTGCAATGAAAAGAAAACAAATTCAACATGTTTAGTATAAAACATTACATTCAAAAATATTATATTTTTAATTGATAAAACTTACATGGGTATCTTCAGCTTTTTCATTTATCCATTGATTCTTCTTTTTATCAAAATGAAGAGTATTCTATAGATGAAGTCTTGATGACTCCTCTTTCATAATAGGATATCTCTAAAAAGAAACAATAATAGTTTAAGATAATAAATTTTATCAAAAAAAAAAAATCATAATATGAATCTTCTTTCCATATGGTTAACCTTCCTGTCAATGCCTAAATAGAATTGATTATTAGCTATTGTATGGCTTACACTTAGTTTGCGCCCTTTAGTTGCTCAAAGAAGCAACAGGTATGGCTAGATGCAATGAAGAATAAAAAGTAGGTGCAATTGAGCCAAATTCCTACAGTTGCAGCTCATCTAGATATATGGTTTCATACGCTATAAATATTTTGACCAAACCAATCTTGAAAGCAAGATATCAGTAACCTTTCAAGCCTCAGTATGACCTAGAAAAACACTTGCTTTGAACCCTTGAAGCAACAGGTAAGCAACAGGGATGGCTAGATGCAATGAATAATAAAAAGTAGGTCCAAGCAATTGAGTCAAATTCCTATGGTTGTTGCTCATCTAGATAGATGGTTTCATATGCAACAAAGGCACAAACAAGTAAACAGACAGAATCATCAAAGCATAGTATTTCTACCGCGCAAACCCTTTTAAAAGGAAACGGAGCCACTTCGAGACAATGAAAGGAAACTGCCATCAAACCAGATATCAAGCCAGGCTCTTTACTCGTTCCATCAAAGCCACTAATTTTCATTCACATAAACCCTCAAGTTATCTTTTTATTCTTCTCCCCGATAATTGATAAAGAACTTATTTTGGGTATAGACTTAGAACATAAAATGATCTATGATGGAGAATTAACAACATGGCATAGATGAACAAAAAAAACAAAAAACAAAAAAAAACATAATTTAACAGGAAAAAAATATCGAACAATTTCTCAATATAGATGAAATTAGGAAAAAAAATTAGTTTCTTTCTAAAACCTGATGGATAGCTCGCGGGGTCAGCGGACAGAGTCTCAGATTTACCTTCTCCTCTGGTTTCGACGTCCGGGGTGCGGCGGCGAAAAGGAGCTCTCGGGGGTCGATGGACGGAGTCTAAGGGGTTTAGGGTTTCATGAAGAAGAAATCGCGGAGAGAGAGGGTTTCAGTGGAAAAAGGGAAAAAGGGGGGGAATATTATCTTTTCACGGGTGGGATTATTACAGCGAAATTTTTTTTTGCCATAATAAATAGGCTTATTACAGCAAAATTTAAATTTTGCCATAATACAACAAAAAAAAGATTTTTAAAAAAAATCATACCTTATTATGGTGAAAAAAAATTGCCAATAAGTAGATCTATTACGGTGAAATTTAAATTTTGCCATTATAGAATGAAAAAAAAGATTTTATAAAAAAATCGTACCTTATTATGACGAAAAAAAATTTCACCGTAATAAGTAGACCTATTACGGCGAAATTTAAATTTTGCCGTAATAGAACGAAAAAAAAGATTTTAATGATAATTTTTAATTATAACGATGAAAAGTTATTTCATCGTTATAAATAGTTATTATGGCTAATTTAATTTTAATTTTATTGTTATAAATAAGTATATAACGATGAAAATATTTCGCCATAATAAGTTCGTCACAAAAAGCCCACTTTCTTATAGTGTACCCATTTAATTCTTTCGATCGAAGTAGAAGAATAAAAATAATTTAATCAATATAAAAGTTATCCAACTTTTCCGTTGAACTTATCTATCAAAAATTAGAGCATATATAGAAAATTAATAATATAAAAAATGATAATGATGGAAGCTTAGTGACGGTGATACTTGAGACCATGCATAAAAGGTGAAGATTATTTTCTTGACTTTGTTCTTCGTCAAATATAACCAAAGCTATAAAAAAAGAGGGATTGTATGATACCCAAGTTTAGTCCCACATTGGATGGAAAAAAAATGTGTGATGTGCTTATAATGTATGACCACTTGCTACCTATTAACTTTCACTCGAGTTTTTGGGCCATGTAATTTTGGTTCCCGCTATGGCCAACCAAAGTTCTGCCATTCAAACGAAGTTGATTGGATTAGCAAAAGTTGATTAGAGAAAAGGTCTACCCATAGAGAATGATGGTGAAGTCCCACTATGCAAAAGTTAATTAAATTAGCGGATGGGCTTAGGGTGTAACAGGGCTTGTTATAGATAAAGAGAGCAAGTGTAAAAATGGATAAGGATATTTGAGAGATTAAAAAAATGAAATTTATCGAGAGAGAGCAAGTGTAAAAATGGATAAGGATATTTGAGAGATTAAAAAAGTTAAAATTTATCGAGAAATTAGCTTACCCATCTATTCAGTGGGTAAGTTTTTCCATAGGGGCTCATTATTTCAAGGGTAAGTTTTTCCACAGGGGCTCATTATTTTGAGGGTATCAAAGTTTTCTAGGATTCTATATTTTTCTAGATAAGTATTATCAAGCAATACTTCAATGAATAAATAATTTATCCAAATTTCTTTTATTATATATATATTTTTAAATTATTATTTCTATTATTGTTTAGTCATATTATAATTTTGTGTCCATCCACTACAAGAGATTTTAAATATTGCGACGCCCAAATGCGTCGCAATTGCGTCGCTAAACATGATATTGCGACGCAACGAGGGTGTCGCTCAACTGTCCGTCGCAATACCCTTTTGTCGCAATTGCGTCGCAATATTGCGACTCTCTGCGACGCTCTTGCGACGCCACATTGCGTCGCAATATTGCGACGCATAAAAATACGTCGCTAAATTTAAAAATAAATTTAGTTAGAAAAAATATTATTAAATATTGCGACGCACTAATTTGCGTCGCAATATTTAAAATTAATTTTTTAAAAAAATTATTATTAAATATTACGACGCACTAATTTGTGTCGCAATATTTAAAATTAATTTTTTTTAAAAAATTATTATTAAATATTGTGACCCACTAAATTGGGTCGCAAAATTGCGACTCATCCAGATGTGTCGCAATATTTAATAATAATAATTTTGGTATAATAGCGACGCAATTTTAGTCGCTAATGCGTCGCAAATAAAAATTATTTTAAAATATTGCGACGCAAGGTAATTGCTTCGCAATATTTTAAAATAATTTTTAAGATAAAATAGTGACTCAATTGTAGTCGCTAATGCATCGCTATTAAATTTATTTTTAAATTATTGCGATGTCAGGTCATTGCGTCGCAATATTTAATAATAATATTTTAAAAATATTAGCGATCCAATATCAGTCGCTAATGCGTCGCAAATTTTTTTTTAAAAATATTTAAATGATTAAAAATTAAAACGGTTAATTCAATTTCGCTAAATCTAAATATTGATACAAACATTTTTCACTCAATCCAAACAATAATATATTTTAAAAAATATTTATATATTAAAATTTTAAAGTTTTTACAACATAAAAAAAGAAAAAAATATACATCAAGAATCTGAACGATCACGTGGAGGCTATGGAGGCTGAAGACTCTGCGACAAGCGGCTAACTATATCCCGCAAATAATGCATCTCATCTCGCATGTATGCAACCTCCTGATCCCGGCCTCGCATACGATCCTCAAAATCCTGCTCGACCTCCTGGCGAATCTCCTCTGCAATAGATCTGCGAAGCTCCTGTAAACGCTCGGGAGGAAGATCAGCAGGAACTCGCGAGCTGGAGGCCTGATGGGGAAAAAATGTAGAAGCTCTAGTGCCCATACCATAGACCCTGCGGTCTCGTGGCTGGGCACCAACAGCCTCCAAAACACACGTCGACTCTCCTCTGCTGAGAGTTCGACAGGCGTCTCCCAATCAGTAGAGTCGGCCTGCGATGCCTGGGAGCGAAGCTCTCGACTCGTGTCTTGAAATTATGAAATCAACAATAAATGAGTTAATAAATTTCTCGAAATAAAATTTTAGAAATTAAACAGATACTACATAAATCTAATTTCTTACCGCAACCTCCCGTGATCGCGTGTCGACCCAGGAGCCGTCCCTCCTGGTGTGTGTCGCCCTGAATAGACGAAACTCACCAGGATCTTCCCCCTCTGCTCAGTCTATAACAATAAAAAAAAATGATATTAATAAAATTTGTAAATAACTAAAATAGTAATAAAAATATTTATGTTTTCTTACCATACGCCGTCTGTGCTCCTGAATCGAAATGGAGCCCGAAGTATGACGGAAGAGACCCGTGCCAGGACCGCCCTTCTCAGATCGGCGGTTCGTGCTGGCTGATGCGGACCTCCTGCGCTAGCCATCGGACTCCCAGGCCTGCTGCCACTCGTGCCAAATACCCTCTGGCACATGCGCAGGACGCTGACCCGATGACCTCCAACGATGAAGCATGTCGGAGTATCGGCGTCACGTCAGAGCCTCCCATGCTGCCTTAATGGCATCATGGGTGGCAGGATCCCACGAAAACTTTTTCTGCATTAAAATAAACAGTTAGTTTCTGAATTTATTAACTTTAAAGAATTATATATCACTGATAAATTGTATTAATAAGTTTACCTGAAACTCAGAAAAATAAAACTCCCTCGTGGCTGGCGATACGTGGCACCAATCGTAGCCACTGGGATCTGTACGCCTCTGAAAAACGGCGCTGATGTGGCTGGAGACATGATGCTGCTCAATGAATCTGTTAAAAAAATGCAAGTTTATAAGTAAATGACTTAAAAACATAAATAAAATATTTTTAATTAGTATATACTTACATCCCCTGAGCATCAAGTCTAAGTACAGTGCGGCCGCCGATGGCGGAAGAACTCTCGGAGGTCTGTGCCGATCGGCTGGATGGTAATACTGGTGCAGAGATCGAAGGCTGCGCCTCTGCTGGAGATCCAAACTCTCCATCTCCGATGCTAATGTGATTTGATCTCGCAGGATCCAAACTACATCTCTGCTCACCCAAACTGTCGTCGGTAGATCTACCTCTGCCCCTCATACTGAAAATACTAAAGATTCACATAATTAAATTACGATTAATGATTGACTATGTAAGAATTTAACACTTATAAAAAAAAGTTAAATTTTAAAAAACCTTTATGTTTAATCGGTGTCATTTGTTTCGTGAAATGTTGGTTCAACATCCGATGCCGTATCGGATTGCGAATCAGTTTCATTATCATCGGAAGGAAACTGAACATTTGCATCCGCAATTTGTTGGACATCACCACTTGGATCTCTAAGTGATGTTTCAGGAGCCCTTGTGTCATCCTCAATTGCATGCATTTCCATCTCATCCTCTTGAAATGCAGGGCACTCGGTTGATTGACTTGATGAACTCTCCTCTAATACGATTGTTGAACGTGGCAGAAGTAATGACTGCGGCAGATAACTCCTTGAAGAATAAGCTGAGCTCCGTAATTGCCTTCCAGACATGTTGCGGAAGCAACTCACGAAAAGCTATAGGTAATAATCGTTGCATGAAAACATGGCAGTCGTGGCTCTTCATGCCGAACAACTTGAGCTTATGCATGTCCACACACCTACCGATATTTGAGGCATAACCATCTGGAAATTTTAACCCTCTTAGCCAGTTACATAAAACTTCTCGTGAATTTCTGTCAAGAGTGTAACATGCTTTAGGATAGGTCCCATCAGCACTCCTTCTCAAATCACCTCTTCTGCAGTATGATTAAGTTCTTCTCTTGACTTTGCAGTATCTTTTGTTTTTCCCAGGATGTTTAGCACCGTGTTAAATATGTTATCAAAGAAATTTTTCTCGATATGCATAACATCCAAGTTGTGCCGGATGAGATTTGTGCTCCAATAAGGCAAATCCCAAAATATACTTCGCTTCTTCCAGTTATGTTCTTTACATATACGGCTATTTATTCTATCTGCATCCGGTTCCCATGCATACATCAACCCCAAATGCTCTATAGAATCAAATAGATCCGTGCCGAACCTAACCGGTTCGGCAAGTTTTGTGACTGCTTTGTTCTTTCGGAAGGCGATCAAGTTCCGCCTGTAAGGATGATTTGGGGGCAAGAACTTCCTATGGTTATCAAACCATGACTGCTTACCACTCTTCTGCAATGTAAATGCATCCGAATCATACATGCAATGAGGGCATGCCAGACGTCCAGCAGTGCTCCAACCAGACAACATTGCATATGCCGGAAATCACTTATTGTCCACATCAAAGCAGCTCTCATTAAGAAATTTTATTTCATAGAAATGTCGTAGGCTACCACTCCTGTTTCCCACAACATTTTCAATTCGGCCACCAACGGTTGCAGAAAGACATCAATCTTTTCCTTTGGATTTGATGGTCCTGGAACCAAAACGGTTAAAAACATTGCAGTATCTTTCATGCACTTCCATGGAGAAAGGTTATATACAGTCAGTATCACAGGCCAACATGAATACTGTTGCCCCGCTTGACCAAATGGTTGGAAGCCATCGGTACAAAGACCTAATCTCACATTCCTTATATCTTCAGCGAAATCAGGATGATTTTCATTGAAATGCTTCCAAGCCTTTGAATCTGATGGATGCCGCATTTCATCCTCTTTAGATTCATGTTCGGCATGCCATCTCATATCAGCAGCTGTTGCCTCAGATCTGTATAATCTCTGCAGGCATAGGGTAAGAGGAAAGTAATGCATCCTCTTGTAAGGCACACTTTTCCTCCTACTTGTACCGGCTCCTCCTTCGGTGTTTTTGAACCTCGATTGCCCACAAATCTTACACCATCTCAGCTCTGAGTCTTCACCCCAAAATATCATACAATTGTTCAAGCAACAATCGATCTTATTAACTGGGAGCCCAAGCCCACGCAACAACTTCTTTGTTGCGTAAAAACTGTCTGCGACAACATTATCATTTGGCAGAATTTCTTTGATTAACTCAGCTACAGAATTGAACGCATTTTCTGATAATCGATGTTCTGCCTTAATATTCAACATTCGAGCAGCTGTAGAGAACTGGGAATGACCCTCACACCCAGGATACAATTCTTGATTTGCAGCACGCAACATATCATAAAATTGTTGTGCTTCTGATTTGGTTCTTCCATAAATGTATTCTGATTGAAGTCATTACCCGATGCATTCATCACCATTTGTTCATATGTGTTTAAATTCACAAATGGTTCATCTATGGGAATTGACTCTTGTTGGCCTACAACAGCTGCTGGAATATCCTCTGGTTCACCATGACAGTACCAAACATAGTAATCAGGAACAAACCCTTCTTACACAAATGCACCTTAACAGTTTCCACATCTCTGTAGGCTTTATTCTGACACCTGTGGAAGTGCATGGGCACCTAATCCTAGGCCCATCCATCCATTCAGGTTGGCTACATGCAAATGCGATAAATTCTTCCAATCCATTCAGAAAATCTGGATTCAGCAAGCCATCTTTTATCCTTGCATACATCCATGAGCGAGTCCCGCTCATTTTTGACCGACTTATACAAAGTCTGGTAAATCATTAAATGAAACCAAAAATAAAACTATATTAGTATTAATAAATATATAACTAAATTATTTCTTGGGCACAACTAAGGTTAATTACAACCAATTAAATCATTTATAAGTACCCAAATTTTTTTAGGTAACTAAGGACCCTACCATGCAAGGGCGAGCCACGGCTACGATCCTTGGGGTGCTAGCAAGGACCGATGCATAGGTTCATGGCTAAAGGGAGGGCTTGAGTTTGTGTCGGGCCGCAAGGCGGTGCGTTTAGTCATTAGACTTCACAAGAATTCAAGTGTCTTAAATAATTCTACCTTCACTCCATGTCTATAAGGTAAGGCCCTATCCCATTCAAGAATATTTTTTGTGATATGTTATTCTGCTATTAATTATCATCGATCGGTAACATTGAAATTTCGGCAGCATTTCCCCATATGTTCTCCTACATGTGTGGTATATAAGCCACACTAGGAGAACATGAGCAAATGCAATCCGAAATCTCACCCCACGATGATTACTAGCAGACTAACATGTCACAAGAAATATTTCCAAACGGTCCACCAGGACAATTTGAGAATTTGCAAGACTAAGTGTCACGCCCCAGACCCAAAAATTTGAGCTAGGGTGACAACCCGCCGCATGCTGGGCATGCAAGGCGTCTTAAACTTATTACATGAATCAATATAAAGCAATTTCCATATCCATGATTTGTTACAAACCAGAATTATCAGTCTTGGGCTATCTGCCCTACAAATAAATCTGAACTAAATCAAAATGATAAAACTAAGTCTTCTTAATAGAAAACTCCTTCTATCTCAATTATCCATCTTCATTCCTGAGGCTCTGAAAAACATTATGAGAATTTTATGAGCTCACACTCAATAAGTAAGCCTAATATAATTTCAAAATTTCATTTATCAGGCTATCAATAGGTTCATGTCATCAGATCAATTAGCTTAATTCAATAACAATTACATTGTTTATACTGTCATTATTTATGTATCTCTACATTACATATCATGTGTAGCCCTCTTAAACATCCCCTAAGAGGAAGGGTCCTGGTACCAGTGTCTGTCATCTGTCATCTGTCAGGTACACATCATGTGTAGCCCTCTTAAACATCCCCTAAGAAGAAGGGTCCTGGTACCAGTGTCTGTCATCTGTCATCTGTCATGTACACATCATGTGTAGCCCTCTTAAACATCCCCTAAGAGGAAGGGTTCTGGTACCAGTGTCTGTCATCTGTCATCTGTCATGTGATAATGTGATAATCTGTCATGTGGGAATCTGTCATGTGAGAACCGAGGTAACACATAAAGTTTTACTGTCATTATCATGATTACATATTATCATAGTAATAACATGATTTTGCCAAATTAACATAATTACATTTAACTGTAATTTCACAGTTCAATAATTAATAAAATATAATACTTGACTTACTTACCACAGTACATGAATTTCACTTGATAACCCAGCTAATTGGACTCCTGGGAACCTACATAATCATTTTTCATTATTAAATTCCTAAAATCGAATTATAACATAATTCTTAAATCCTATCCAAATCACTTCACGGGCCCAACTTTGGGCTTGAATATCTCTCAATGTATACACCCAAATAGGGAAATAAAATTATTCCCAGAAACTAGAATAAATCCTGATTCGGGCCATATTTTTATTTTATCATTCTCGGCCCGATACAAGGCCCAAAACGCTGCTCAAACTGGGCTCAGAAACGGCCCAACAGGGCCCAAACATTTAACGGCCCATCGGCCTATTAATTTAATCAACCCAGCTCCTCTGTTTCAAACGAAACAGAGGAGCCGAGATTTGTGCCGGCGGCCAGGGCCACCGCCGGCCAAATTGAAGGCGGTCCGGCCGCCGTTGGCCGGACCGTGGCCGGTCGCCGCCGCGGCCATCCTCCCCATGCTCTATCTCTCATCAATTTGGACTTTAACTCACCTTCTCTCTATTCCCTTGCAGCGGCTCGAAATCACGCCGGCGGCTTTGCCGGCCCAATCCGGGGCGGTCCGGCCTCCGGTGGCCGGGCCAGAGCCGGCCACCGCCGTGGCCGGCCTCCCTCTCCTCCCTTCCCTTTAATTTCATCATTTTCTTTCTTAATCACCCGCGGCTTACGGATGACGCCGACGGCACGGCCGGCCACCATGGCCGGCCGGACCTCCACCGGACGCACGCCCGGCGCCGGTGGAGGTCTCCGACCAAGGCCCAGGCCCGGCGAGGCGGCGAGCACGCCGCCGGGCCCGAACCAAGAGTCGGACCGCCGGTCGGTTTCGTCACAGGTAGTTCTTTCTCCCTCCTCCGCCCATCTCTCTCTCTCTGTTCTCCGGCACCCCACCGGACGCCGCCCCCGGTGCCGGTGGGGTCGTCGGCCGGGGCTCAGGCCCGGCGAGGCGGCGGGCACGCCGCCGGGCCTGAACCAATCTCACGGAGAAGAGAAGGGGAGAGCTGGGTTCTGTAACCCGGCTCTTCCCTCCTCTTCGTTCCTTTTTTTTTTTTACTTTCTCTCTCTCAATCCTCTCTCTCATGCATGGATAGGGGACTTACCAGAGACAGGCACGCTGAGGAAGAAGTCCGCACGAGGAGATGATGAGAAGGGGGCGTCCACGTATGGTGGGAAGGAGGGTTCTACACCATCTTTTATAGGCATTGCAGAGTCCCCAAATCAAGGGACTCTGTAATTAGATATACTTGAAATTTAAATATCTAAAGTCTATCATATCATCTGATCACGTGATAACTCTCACGAGCAATTAAGATATCTGGAATTCAATATCTGGAGTCTATCATCTGACCTCGTGATAATTCTCACGAGCAATTGAGAAATCTAGGGGATTACATTCTCCCCTCCTTATAAAAATTTCGGCCTCGAAATTGATAACTTTTATTATAAAAATAAAGGTCCAAATTTCTGTCCCAAGGACTAACAATCACTAAAGTTAACAGTTTTCAATCATTAACTATTTTAAGATACAAATAGTCGTGGGTACTTTTCTTTCATTTCTTCTTCCAGTTCCCAAGTAGCCTCTCTTTCAGAATGATTATTCCATTGCACCTTGACATAGGGAATGGTACGCCGTCTTAGAACTTGATCTTTGCGGTCTACTATACGCAAAGGATGCTCTTCATATGATAAATCTTTCTTCAACTGTATAGGCTCATATGCTATGACATGACTGGGGTCAGAGATATACTTCCTCAGCATAGATACATGAAAAACATTGTGTACCCCAGATAGAATCGGAGGCAGTGCCAGGCTGTAAGCAACCTCTCCAACTCTACTCAAGATCTCAAAAGGTCCAATATAACGTGGACTCAGCTTTCCTTTAATCCCAAATCTCATCACATCTTTGGTTGGTGATACCTTTAAGAAGACATGATCCCCAACCTGGAATTCCAATTCCCTTCTTCTGACATCAGCATAACTCTTTTGCCTGCTCTGAGCTGTACGAAGACGCTCCCTGATCAAATGCACCTTATCTACTGTTTGCTGAATCAGCTCAGGGCCTAGCAACTTTCTTTCCCCCACGTCATCCCAACATATAGGAGATCTGCACCTCCTACCATACAGAGCTTCAAATGGAGCCATCTGGATGCTGGCTTGGTAACTATTATTATATGCAAACTCCACCAAAGGTAAGTGGTTATCCCAAGCTCCACCCAAGTCCATCACACAGGCTCGCAACATGTCCTCCAGAATCTGTATGGTCCTCTCTGATTGTCCATCTGACTGGGGATGATAGGCTGTACTAAAGTTTAGTTTGGTTCCCATGGCCTTATGAAGGCTCTTCCAAAACTGGGACACAAACCTGGTATCTCTATCTGATACAATAGATACCGGAACACCATGGAGTCTCACAATCTGTTCAATATACAAATTAGCCAATCTTTCACTAGAGACCCCAACTCTGAAAGGTAGGAAATGAGCTGATTTTGTTAGTCTGTCCACAATGACCCAAACTGCATCGTTGCTCTTAGGAGTTTTGGGCAGACCAGTCACAAAGTCCATTGTAATCTTTTCCCATTTCCACTGTGGAATCATCAGAGACTGAAGAGGCCCTGCAGGCCTTTGATGCTCGGCTTTCACTTGCTGACACACCAAGCACTTGGCCACATACTGAGCAATCTCCCTCTTCATGCCTTTCCACCAAAAATTTTCCTTTAAGTCTCTGTACATCTTAGTGCCACCTGGATGCACAGTATAGGGAGAGTAGTGAGCCTCTTTCAAAATTTCAGCCTTTAGCTCTTCACTGTTTGGCACACAAAGTCTTCCTTCAAATTTCAGGGATCCATCATCCATTATATAAAATTCATTCTGAACTCCTGATTGTACCACTTCTTTAATCCTTTGTAGATCTGGATCTTCCATCTGGGAGGACTTGATTCTGTCAACTAAGGTTGGCTGGAGTACAAGTGCTGCAATAAGTCCATCAGACTGCTGTACTCTCAGACCAACCTCCCACTTCTCCAGATCTCTCAATACGTGAGGCTGGGAGGTAATCATAGCAGCTAACTCAGAAGAGGATTTTCTGCTCAAGGCATCAGCTACTACATTGGCCTTCCCAGGATGATACTGTAGATTCAGGTCATAATCCTTCAATAGTTCCAACCACCTCCTCTGCCTTAAATTCAGCTCCTTCTGTGTGAAAATGTATTTTAAACTCTTATGATCTGTATACACATCACACGACACTCCATATAGATAATGCCGCCAAATCTTCAGAGCAAAAACCACAGCAGCCAATTCCAAGTCATGAGTAGGATAATTTTGCTCATAAGGTTTCAGTTGTCTGGAGGCATAAGCTATCACTCTTTCATTCTGCATCAAAACACATCCCAATCCTTTTCGAGAGGCATCAGTGTATATAGTGAAACCTTCAGATCCCGTTGGAAGAACAAGAATGGGAGCTGACACCAGGCGCTGCTTTAACTCCTGGAAACTTTCCTCACACTCTACTGTCCAGTCAAACTTCACTCGCTTTTGGGTTAAGCGAGTTAGGGGTAGAGCAATGCGAGAAAAATTCTCCACAAATTTTCGGTAATACCCGGCTAATCCCAAGAAGCTTCTGACTTCTGCCACATTGGTAGGTCGGCTCCAGTTAGTGATAGCTTCAATCTTTTTCGGGTCCACAGATACACCATCTTTAGAGATTATATGACCCAAGAAAGCTACTTGATCCAACCAAAATTCACACTTCTTCAGCTTGGCATAAAGCTTCTTCTCTTGCAGAATCTGTAGCACAATTCTCAGGTGGTCCTCATGCTCCTTATGGCTCTTGGAATATATCAGAATATCATCAATGAAAACCACCACAAACTGATCCAGATATGGTTTAAAAATTCTGTTCATTAAGTCCATGAATGCTGCTGGGGCATTAGTTAACCCAAACGGCATCACCAAGAACTCATAGTGGCCATATCTGGTTCTAAATGCTGTCTTTGGTACATCCCCTTCTTTGACTTTAAGCTGATGGTACCCGGACCTAAGATCAATCTTTGAGAATA
>UESW01003920.1:2547616-2571930 GCA_900491605.1 Calamus simplicifolius | reverse complement strand
GTTAATTGAGTCGCTAATGCGTCGCAATATTTTGTTGTCACAAAGGCGTTGCAAAGTGGTCGCAAATTAGCGACGCAGTTATGCGTCGCTAAATTTGCGTCGCTATTTCAGTATTTTCTTGTAGTGATCTACTCTAAAATTTAGAATAACAAATGGGTAAAAGAAAAGAAAAATTGGAATTGATCATTGATAATTATGTTAAAAGAAAAAACTGAAAAAAAATACATATTGAATCTTAAAAAAAAAACTAAGCCAATCCAAAATGACTCTTGGGATGACCAACTTATTGAATCTTTACAAATGCTACATTCTTGCCTGTTAGATGAAATTCTATATCAACATTTTTTTATAAAAGTTATTGCTTTTATTAAAATTAATATTTAAAGATAAAATTTTGTTTGTAAGAGGTAGGTGAACATCTCATTAATGGTGATCAAAAGGAGGAAAAGAAAAAAAAGAAGAATTGCGGATTAATAATGAAAGAAAAAATTATGCGAAAGACTTATAGGAGATGACTAAGTTGGTTTTCCATCGATTAGGTAAAATATAATTTATTCACTTAACTTTTCTTTGCTTGACCAAAGCAAAATAACATGGGTAAGTTGACTAATGACCAACTTTTCCTTAAAATTTTTGGAGTCCAAATGATATGAATATTTAACTTGTCCATCTAATAACTTTAATTGGAGAAAGAGAAGATAGTAAACAAAAAAATATTGAATAATTTTTTCACAAAATTTATCCGTTAGACCTTATAGGAAATTAAGGATAATTAAATAATCAAAGAATAAACCTATAAATAGGGAAATATCCCATTATTACCTTCCATATATAAATATAGAAACATATCAAGATTCATGTACCCTATAATTAAATGCATATTCATAATGTGTGATATATATATATATATATATATGTGTGTGTGTGTGTGTGTGTGTAATATATATGTAATAGTTATGTGTGATCATACTGGAGCCCTCTTAGGGGCAATATTGGATGGTAGACAAAGTTGAGGTGGAGACCAAAATAATTTAATCAATAGAAAAGTTATCTAATTTTCCATTAAAGTTATCTATCAAAAACTAGAGCCTATATAGAAAATTAATAATATAAAAAACGATAAGGATGGAGGCTGAGTGACTGTGATGCTTGAGGCCATGTGTAAAGGTGAAGACTATTTTCTTGATTTTGTTCTTCATCAAATATAACCAAAAGCTACAATAAAATAAAACAAAAGTGGGATTATGTGATACCCAAGTTTAGTCCTACATTGAATGGGAAAGAAATGTGTAATGTGCTTACAACGCAAGTCCACTTACTACCCATTACTTCTACTCGAGTTTTTGAACCATGTAATTTCGACCGGTTAACAGAGTTAATTGGGCAAGTAGGTAGACTTGGAGCATTACAAATGGTATCAAAGCCAATCCAAGCATGTGAAGGTTGATGGGCATGAGAAAAGAGCTACTCATGGAGAAGAATGGTGGAGTAAAGTTGGAGCTTTCATGGAGGACGATAGTGAAGTAAAGCTAGTGGAGTAAAGTTGGTGGGCATAAGAAAAGAACTACCCAAAAGGAAGATGGTGAAGTCCTGCCATGGCGTGGAGCCATCCTTGCGGCACTAATGATCCGACTCTCTCCACCATGGCTCCACACCACCATTGCGGCAGGCACCAATGATCCAACTCTCTCCACCATGGCGTAGAGCTACCCTTGCGGTACCACCAATGATTCAACTCGAGGGGGACGTGTGACATCATGGTGCAACATTGTGGGAAGACTATGATATGCATTATAAGTTTTTGGGCCACCTGTTTCGGCCCAAGATGAAAAGAAAGCAAGCATAAAATGGATAGAATATTTAATAGATTAAAAAATTGAAATTTATCAAAAATCATCTTACACCCCTCTTCCCAATGGATAAGTTTTTTCAAGGGGCTCATTATTTTGAGGGTATCAAAAGTTTATAGGATTCTATATTTTTCTAGATAAGTGCTATTAAGTAATACTTTGATGAAAAAATAATTTATCCAAATTCTATTATTTTATATTTTATATTTTTAATTATTATTTCCATTAGTGTCTAGTCATACTATATTTTTGTGTCCATCTACTCTAAAATTTAGAATAATAAATGGGTAAGAAAAAGAAAATATGCAACCGATGGTTGATAATTATGCTAAATGAAAAGGTGAACAAAACACATGTTGAATCTTAAAAAAAAACTAAGCCAATCCAAAACGACTCATGGGATGACCAACTTATGGAATCTTTTACAAATGCTATATTCTTTCTTGTTAGATAAAATTCTATATCAACACTTTTTTTATAAAAATTATTACTTTTATTAAAATTATTATTTAAAGATAAATTTTTGATTTGCTTTTTTTTCCCAATATATTGAGAGTAAAAGGTAGGTGAACATCTCATCAGTGGTGATCAAAAGGAGGAAAAGAGAAAAAGAAAAATTGAGGATTAATAATGAATGGAAAAATTATGGGAAAGACTTATGGGAGATGGCTAAGTTGGTTTTCCACCCATTAAGTAAAATATAATTTATCCACTTAATTTTTTTGTTTGACCAAAGCAAAATAACATGGGTAAGTTGACCATTGACCAACTTTTCCTTAAAATTTTTGGAGTCCAAATGATATTCATGGATATATAACTTGTCCATCTAATTACTTTAATTGGAGAAAGATAAGATAGTAAACAAATACAAATATTGAATAACTTTTTCACAAAAATTTATCCATTAGCCCTTATAGGAAATTAAGGATAATTAAATAAATCAAGGAATAAACCTATAAATAGGGAAATATCCCATTATTACCTTCCATATATAAATATAGAAACATATCAAGATGCATGTACCCTATAATTAAATGCATATTCACAAAGCATGAATATATATATATATATATATATATATATATATATATATATATATATATATATATATATGTAATAGTTATGTGTGATCAATACCAGAGCCCTTTTAGGGGCAATATCGGATGGCAGACAAAGTTCAAGTGAGGCCGAAATAATTTAATCAATAGAAAAGTTATCCAATTTTCCATTAAACTTATCTATCAAAAACCAGAGCCTATATGGAAAGTCAACTTGCTATAATAAAACAAAACAAAAGTGGGATTGTATGATACCTAAGTTTGGTTCCACATTGGATAGGAAAGGAATGCGTGATGTGCTTATAATGCAAGTCCACTTACTACCTATTAACTTCTACTTGAGTTTTTGGGTCATGTGGTTTCGGTTTGCTAATGAAGTTAATTGGGCTAGCAGGCCGATGGACTTGGAGCATTACAAATGATATTAAAGCCGATCCAAGTGTAAGAAAGTTGGTCGGGGGCATGAGGAAAAGGTTACCCATGGAGAACAATGGTAGAGTCCCACCATAGCGTGAAACCATTCTTGCGGCACCAATGATTCAACTCAAGCTAGATTCTGACTAGCTTGTGGCATGTGATGAAGATGTCGCATTATAAGCTATAAGGTGGAGAGATTATGATACCCATGTTTAGTCCCATATTGGATGAAAAAAGAACGTGTGATGTGCTTATAATGCAAATCCGCTTGCTACTTATTAACTTTCACTTAAGTTTTTGGGTCACGTGCTGCTAATGAAGTTGATTGGATTAGCAGATGGGCTTGAGGAGTGTTGCTTGATTTAAGGCTCTTTATAGATAAAGAGAGCAAATGTAAAATTGGATAAGGATATTTCAAAGATTAAAAAAATATTATCAAAGTTTCTAGGATTCTATATTTATCAAAAGTTCTCTAGGATATTTCAAAGAGCAAATCTCAGTAGACATCTTTCTCTCAACTTTCACCCATAAGATATATATATATATATATATATATATATATATATATATATATATAAATAGACCAAGGGTTATATTATACCTCAACATATTAAAAAAAGCAAGGAATTAAATTAATTTTTTTTAAAAAAAACCAAAGCAAAAAAAAAAAAAAAATCAAAACAATCACATGAACGGTGGCCAAAGCTTAAATATAATTATATTTTCCTACAATCCAGGATGCGACATCACAAATGGCACGCTTAGAATCCATCTTGGCACTGACCATTGCAAACGGCGTAAGGATGACAATGGCCTTGGGATGGCCTGGGTTGGCCTCTATCGGTCCCGTATCCATTGGGGAAAACCTCTCCATTTTTCGCCTGCCACGCTCCAGACCCAAAAATTTGAGCTAGGGTGACAACCCGCCGCATGCTGGGCATGCAAGGCGTCTTGAACTTATCACATAAATCAATATAAAGCAAATTCCATATCCATGATTTGTTACAAACCAGAATTATCAGTCTTGGGCTATCTGCCCTACAAATAAATCTGAACTAATCAAAATAATAAAACTAAGTCTTCTTAATAGAAACTCCTTCTATTTCAATTATCCATCTTCATTCCTGAGGCTCTGAAAAACATTATGAGAATTTTATGAGCTCACACTCAATAAGTAAGCCTAATATAATTTCAAAATTTCATTTATCAGGCTATCATTAGGTTCATGTCATCAGATCAATTAATTTGAAACTTAATTCAATAACAATTACATTGTTTATACTGTCATTATATGTGTTACATTACACATCATGTGTAGTCCCCAGGGTCCTGGTACCATCACATCATGTTCATGTAGCCCTCTTAAACATCCCCCTGGTACCATCATCTGGTACACATCATGTGTAGCCCTCTTAAACATCCCCTAAGAGGAAGGGTCCTGGTACCAGTGTCTGTCATCTGTCATCTGTCATGTACACATCATGTGTAGCCCTCTTAAACATCCCCTAAGAGGAAGGTACCCTGGTCATCTGTCATGTACACATCATGTGTAGCCCTCTTAAACATCCCCTAAGAGGAAGGGTCCTGGTACCAGTGTCTGTCATCTGTCATGTGATAATGTGATAATCTGTCATGTGAGAATCTGTCATGTGGAATCTGTCATGTGAGAACCGAGGTGACACATAAAGTTTTACTGTCATTATCATGATTACATATTATCATAGTAATAACATGATTTTGCCAAATTAGCATAATTATATTTAACTGTAATTTACAGTTCACAAATTAAATAATTAATAAAATTATAATACTTGACTTACTTACCACAGTACACGAATTTCACTTGATAACCCAGCTAATTGGACTCCTGGGAACCTACAGAATCATTTTTCATTATTAAATTTCTAAAATCTGAATTATAAAATAATTCTTAAACTCTACCCAAACCACTTCACGGGCCCAACTTTGGGCTTGAATATCTCTCAATGTATACACCCAAATAGGGAAATAAAATTATTTCCAGAAACTAGAATAAATCCTGATTCGGGCCATATATTTATTTTTCATTCTCGGCCCGATACAAGGCCCAAAATGCTGCTCAAACTGGGCTCAAAACGGCCCAACAAGGCCCAATACTCAAACGGCCCAGCGGCCCATTAACTCTTTTTAACCCAGCTCCTCTGTTTCAAAGAAACAGAGGAGCCGGATGCCGTGCCGGCGGCCAGGGCCGCCGCCGGCCAAATTGGAGGCGGTCCGGCCGCCGTTGGCCGGACCGTGGCCGGCCGCCGCCGCAGCCAGCCTCCCCCCCTCTCTCTCTCTTCAATTTGTTATTTTAATGCTTTCTTTCTTCTTTATCCTCCGCGTGTCTTCCACGGTGCCGGCGCCAATTCCGGCCAAATTTGCGTCGGTCCGGCCGCCATTGGCCGGACCAAAGCCGGCCATTGCCACAGCCGACCTTCCCTTCTCTCTCTCTCTCTCTAATTTCTCTTATCATTCTCTTTCTCTCACTGTTTCCGTGGCTATGGATCACGCCGGCGGCACGGCCGGCCACCATGGCCGGCCGGACCTCCACCGGACGCATGCCCGGCGCCGGTGGAGGTCTCCGACCAAGGCCCAGGCCCGGCGAGGCGGCGAGCACACCGCCGGGCCCGAACCAAGAGTCGGACCGCCGGTGACTTGTCACAGCTTGCCTCTTTCTCCTCCTCCGCCCCTCTCTCCTCACTGTTCTCCGGCACCCCACCGGACGCCGCCCCCGGTGCCGGTGGGGTGGTCGGCCGGGGCTCAGGCCCGGCGAGGCGGCGGGCACGCCGCCGGGCCTGAACCAATATCACGGAGAAGGGAAGGGGAGAGCTGGGTTCTGTAACCCGGCTCCTCCCTCCTCTTCTTTTTTTTTTTTTTTTTTCTTTCTCTCTCTCATGCATGGCCAGAGGACTTACCAGAGACAAGCACGCTGGGGAAGAAGTCCGCACGAGGAGATGATGAGAAGGGGGCGTCCACGTATGGTGGGAAGGAGGGTTCTACACATCTTTTATAGGCATTGCAGAGTCCCCAAATCAAGGGACTCTGTAATTAGATATACTTGAAATTTAAATATCTAGAGTCTATCATCTGATCACGTGATAACTCTCACGAGCAATTAAGATATACTGGAATTCAAATATCTGAGTCTATCATCTGATCACGTGATAACTCTCACGAGCAATTAAGATATACCTGGAATTCAATATCTGGAGTCTATCATCTGACCTCGTGATAACTCTCACGAGCAGTTGAGAATCTAGGGGATTACATTCTCCCCTCCTTATAAAAATTTCGGCCTCGAAATTGATAACTTTTATTAGAAAAATTAAAGGTCCAAATTTCTGTCCCAAGGACTAACAATCAACTAAAGCTAACAGTTTTCAATCATTAACTATTTTAAGATACAAATAGTCGTGGATACTTTTCTTTCATTTCTTCTTCCAGTTCCCAAGTAGCCTCTCTTTCAGAATGATTATTCCATTGCACCTTGACATAGGGAATGGTACGCCGTCTTAGAACTTGATCTTTGCGGTCTACGATACGCAAAGGATGCTCTTCATATGATAAATCTTTCTTCAACTGTATAGGCTCATATGCTATGACATGGCTGGGGTCAGAGATATACTTCTCAGCATAGATACATGAAAAACATTGTGTACCCCAGATAGAATCGGAGGCAGTGCCAGGCTGTAAGCAACCTCTCCAACTCTGCTCAAGATCTCAAAAGGTCCAATATAACGTGGACTCAGCTTTCCTTTAATCCCAAATCTCATCACATCTTTGGTTGGTGATACCCTTAAGAAGACATGATCCCCAACCTGGAATTCCAATTCCCTTCTTCTGACATCAGCATAACTCTTTTGCCTGCTCTGAGCTGTACGAAGACGCTCCCTGATCAAATGCACCTTATCTACTGTTTGCTGAATCAGCTCAGGGCCTAGCAACTTCCTTTCCCCCACGTCATCCCAACATATAGGAGATCTGCACCTCCTACCATACAGAGCTTCAAATGGAGCCATCTGGATGCTGGCTTGGTAACTATTATTATATGCAAACTCCACCAAAGGTAAGTGGTTATCCCAAGCTCCACCCAAGTCCATCACACAGGCTCGCAACATGTCCTCCAGAATCTGTATGGTCCTCTCTGATTGTCCATCTGACTGGGGATGATAGGCTGTACTGAAGTTTAGTTTGGTTCCCATGGCCTTATGAAGGCTCTTCCAAAACTGGGACACAAACCTGGTATCTCTATCTGATACAATAGATACCGGAACACCATGGAGTCTCACGATCTGTTCAATATACAAATTAGCCAATCTTTCACTAGAGACCCCAACTCTGAAAGGTAGGAAATGAGCTGATTTTGTTAGTCTGTCCACAATGACCCAAACTGCATCGTTGCTCTTAGGAGTTTTGGGCAGACCAGTCACAAAGTCCATTGTAATCTTTTCCCATTTCCACTGTGGAATCATCAGAGACTGAAGAGGCCCTGCAGGCCTTTGATGCTCGGCTTTCACTTGCTGACACACCAAGCACTTGGCCACATACTGAGCAATCTCCCTCTTCATGCCTTTCCACCAAAAATTTTCCTTTAAGTCTCTGTACATCTTAGTGCCACCTGGATGCACAGTATAGGGGGAGTAGTGAGCCTCTTTCAAAATTTCAGCCTTTAGCTCTTCACTGTTTGGCACACAAAGTCTTCCTTCAAATTTCAGGGATCCATCATCCATTATATAAAATTCATTCTGAACTCCTGATTGTACCACTTCTTTAATCCTTTGTAGCTCTGGATCTTCCATCTGGGAGGACTTGATTCTGTCAACTAAGGTCGGCTGGAGTACAAGTGCTGCAATAAGTCCATCAGACTGCTGTACTCTCAGACCAACCTCCCACTTCTCCAGATCTCTCAATACGTGAGGCTGGGAGGTAATCATAGCAGCTAACTCAGAAGAGGATTTTCTGCTCAAGGCATCAGCTACTACATTGGCCTTCCCAGGATGATACTGTAGATTCAGGTCATAATCCTTCAATAGTTCCAACCACCTCCTCTGCCTTAAATTCAGCTCCTTCTGTGTGAAAATGTATTTTAAACTCTTATGATCTGTATACACATCACACGACACTCCATATAGATAATGCCGCCAAATCTTAAGAGCAAAAACCACAGCAGCCAATTCCAAGTCATGAGTAGGATAATTTTGCTCATAAGGTTTCAGTTGTCTGGAGGCATAAGCTATCACTCTTTCATTCTGCATCAAAACACATCCCAATCCTTTTCGAGAGGCATCAGTGTATATAGTGAAACCTTCAGATCCCGTTGGAAGAACAAGAATGGGAGCTGACACCAGGCGCTGCTTTAACTCCTGGAAACTTTCCTCACACTCCACTGTCCAGTCAAACTTCACTCGCTTTTGGGTTAAGCGAGTTAGGGGTAGAGCAATGCGAGAAAAATTCTCCACAAATTTTCGGTAATACCGGCTAATCCCAAGAAGCTTCTGACTTCTGCCACATTGGTAGGTCGGCTCCAGTTAGTGATAGCTTCAATCTTTTTCGGGTCCACAGATACACCATCTTTAGAGATTATATGACCCAAGAAAGATACTTGATCCAACCAAAATTCACACTTCTTCAGCTTGGCATAAAGCTTCTTCTCTTGCAGAATCTGTAGCACAATTCTCAGGTGGTCCTCATGCTCCTTATGGCTCTTGGAATATATCAGAATATCATCAATGAAAACCACCACAAACTGATCCAGATATGGTTTAAAAATTCTGTTCATTAAGTCCATGAATGCTGCTGGGGCATTAGTTAACCCAAACGGCATCACCAAGAACTCATAGTGGCCATATCTGGTTCTAAATGCTGTCTTTGGTACATCCCCTTCTTTGACTTTAAGCTGATGGTACCCGGACCTAAGATCAATCTTTGAGAATATCCGGGCTCCTTGAAGTTGATCAAACAAGTCGTCAATCCTTGGCAGAGGATACTTATTTCACACTGTTACTTTATTGATTCCCCGTAATCAATGCAGAGTCGAAGACTGCCATCCTTCTTAACAAATAGAACTGGAGCACCCCAAGGAGAAGCACTGGGTCTAATAAATCCTCGATCTAAGAGCTCTTGTAGTTGATTCTTCAGTTCTTTTAGCTCAGCCGAGGCCATACGGTAAGGGGCCTTTGATATAGGCCCAGTTCCAGGAACTAGATCAATAGAGAACTCGACTTTCCGATCAGGAGGTAAATTAGTCAAATCCTCAGGGAAGACATCTGGAAATTCCCGAGCTATGGGAATATCCTCCAACTTGGTCTCTTCTTGCTGAAGGTCCTTGACTACAGCAAGAAATCCTGACCACCCTCATCAAATACTTTTCAGCCTGCATAGCTGATATAAACACTGAGGCTAGGTGATTATGACCACCAATAAAACTGAACTCAGGCTGAGCGGACTAAGCCTACAGAATCTGGTGCTGCAAGTCCCGTATCGACTGCGCCATACCCGAGAGAACCTGAAGCATCTCGGTCTGGAGTTGCTGCTGATCAGTCCCAACTGAATTGGCAGGGGCAGCAGCTCCGGTGGCTTCTAGACCTCCCGGTTGGCAAGCATTACCAACCTGGGAACTCTCATCATTTTGTCGACTTCTAGTGCGACGTGCCATTCTTATCTCCTGATAAATTATTTGTAATTAATATCACTGTAAACATTATTTAGGCTTTCAAAGCATAATTTCTGAGATTCCTTTAAATTTATAATTTGTCTCTATGTCACTCTAGTGTTTTGCCTAAAGTGTCATCATGTATATGTCCCTACTGTCATAACCAAGCTCTGATACCACTAAAGCTGTCACGCCCCAGACCCAAAAATTTGAGCTAGGGTGACAACCCGCCGCATGCCGGGCATGCAAGGCGTCTTGAACTTATCACATAAATCAATATAAAGCAAATTCATATCCATGATTTGTTACAAACCAGAATTATCAGTCTTGGGCTATCTGCCCTACAAATAAATCTGAACTAGATCAAAATAATAAAACTAAGTCTTCTTAATAGAAACTCCTTCTATTTCAATTATCCATCTTCATTCCTGAGGCTCTGAAAAACATTATGAGAATTTTATGAGCTCACACTCAATAAGTAAGCCTAATATAATTTCAAAATTTCATTTATCAGGCTATCAATAGGTTCATGTCATCAGATCAATTAATTTGAAACTTGATTCAATAACAATTACATTGTTTATACTGTCATTATATGTGTCCCACGGCCCTACATTACACATCATGTGTAGCCCTCTTAAACATCCCCTAAGAGGAAGGGTCCTGGTACCAGTGTCTGTCATCTGTCATCTGTCATGTTCATGTGTAGCCCTCTTAAACATCCCTAAGAGGAAGGGTTCTGGTACCAGTGTCTGTCATCTGTCATCTGTCATGTACACATCATGTGTAGCCCTCTTAAACATCCCCTAAGAGGAAGGGTCCTGGTACCAGTGTCTGTCATCTGTCATCTGTCATGTACACATCATGTGTAGCCCTCTTAAACATCCCCTAAGAGGAAGGGTTCTGGTACCAGTGTCTGTCATCTGTCATGTCATGTACACATCATGTGTAGCCTCTTAAACATCCCCTAAGAGGAAGGGTCCTGGTACCAGTGTCTGTCATCTGTCATCTGTCATGTGATAATATGATAATCTATCATGTGAGAATCTGTCATGTAGGAATCTATCATGTGAGAACCGAGGTGACACATAAAGTTTTACTGTCATTATCATGATTACATATTATCATAGTAATAACATGATTTTGCCAAATTAGCATAATTATATTTAACTGTAATTTCACAGTTCACAAATTAAATAATTAATAAAATTATAATACTTGACTTACTTACCACAGTACACGAATTTCACTTGATAACCCAGCTAATTGGACTCCTGGGAACCTACAGAATCATTTTTCATTATTAAATTTCTAAAATCTGAATTATAAAATAATTCTTAAACTCTACCCAAACCACTTCACGGGCCCAACTTTGGGCTTGAATATCTCTCAATGTATACACCCAAATAGGGAAATAAAATTATTTCCAGAAACTAGAATAAATCCTGATTCGGGCCATATATTTATTTTTCCAATCTCGGCCCGATACAAGGCCCAAAACGCTGCTCAAACTGGGCTCAGAAACGGCCCAACAAGGCCCAATACTCAAACGGCCCAGCGGCCCATTAACTCTTTTTAACCCAGCTCCTCTGTTTCAAACGAAACAGAGGAGCCGGATGCCGTGCCGGTGGCCAGGGCCGCCGCCGGCCAAATTGGAGGCGGTCCGACCGCCGTTGGCCGGACCGTGGCCGGCCGCCGCTGCAGCCAGCCTCCCCCACCCTCTCTCTCTCTTCAATTTGTTATTTTAATGCTTTCTTTCTTCTTCTTCCTCCGCGTGTCTTCCACGGTGCCGGCGCCAATTCCGGCCAAATTGGCATCGGTCCGGCCGCCATTGGCCGGACCAAAGCCGGCCATTGCCACAGCCGACCTTCCCTTCCTCTCTCTCTCTCTAATTTCTCTCTTATCATTCTCTTTCTCTCTCACTGTTTCCGTGGCTATGGATCACGCCGGCGGCACGGCCGGCCACCATGGCCGGCTGGACCTCCACCGGACGCACGCCCGGCGCCGGTGGAGGTCTTCGACCAAGGCCCAGGCCCGGCGAGGCGGCAAGCACACCGCCGGGCCCGAACCAAGAGTCGGACCGCCGGTGACTCGTCACAGCTTGCCTCTTTCTCCTTCCTCCGCCCTCTCCTCTACCTCACTGTTCTCCGGCACCCCACCGGACGCCGCCCCCGGTGCCGGTGAGGTGGTCGGCCGGGGCTCAGGCCCGGCGAGGCGGCGGGCACGCCGCCGGGCCTGAACCAACATCACGGAGAAGGAAGGGAGAGAGCTGGGTTCTGTAACCCGGCTCCTCCCTCCTCTTCGTTTTTTTTTTTTTTTTTTTTCTCTCTCTCTCAATTCCTCTCTCTCTCATGCATGGCTAGAGGACTTACCAGAGACAAGCACGCTGGGGAAGAAGTCCGCACGAGGAGATGATGAGAAGGGGGCGTCCAAGTATGGTGGGAAGGAGGGTTCTACACTATCTTTTATAGGCATTGCAGAGTCCCCAAATCAAGGGACTCTGTAATTAGATATACTTGAAATTTAAATATCTAGAGTCTATCATATCATCTGATCACGTGATAACTCTCACGAGCAATTAAGATATACATGGAATTCAAATATCTGAAGTCTATCATCTGATCACGTGATAACTCTCACGAGCAATTAAGATATACCTGGAATTCAATTATCTGGAGTCTATCATCTGACCTCGTGATAACTCTCACGAGCAATTGAGAATTCTAGGGGATTACACCGCCCCATTAAGCCATTATAGTTAACGGTACCGGTCGGATAAATGATCAAACAAGAAAAATTGCCATCCCTAAATGGCGTGCGGTCACTGTGGCCTATTCCTTCACCCCTTCTCCCTCGTCGGTCACTAGCTAAAGGGTGGTGATGGCTGGCGAGGGCTCTGATACCAATTGTTAAAGTTGCAAGATGGGAACCGGGGACTTCCTCATTTATGGTAGCATAGTAGAAGCGACTGGTATCGTCGGTTATCGGGGGCTACCAAAGTCCTCAGTATTTCTACACCCCTTGGCTATGGTGCAAGAGAGGAGTAGCGGTGGTGTCGTCGAAAATGGGAAGAAGGAGAGCGAGAGAGAGGCTTCTCGCGCACATACGCTCTCTTTGTCTTTGTTTCTCTGAAACAAAGATCTCCCCACCACCTATGTGAGAGACTATGGGACTGACATGGATGCATGACCTGGCATACAGTGTCAGATCAGCTCCAACATGGAAGAATCCGAATTTAGCATGCTGCTACCCTTTCCAGTGGTTTCCTCCCACAGCTTTCCCTAGCTGTTCCTTACCATTTCGAGAAATTGGCTTTCCTTATGTATCTTGGTCTTTGGAGATGAGATATATTGGATGGAGAAAGAGAGTGGTTTATTGGTGGCTGGTTTTGAGAGAGAGAGAGAAGAAGAAGAAGAAGAAGAAGGAGAGATTGCATTGTTTTTTATCTATCGGATACTGCTAGTATTAATTTGATGGCTTCATCAGCAGTGAAGACTAGCAACAAGGAGAAGTCGCTCGGTGACTAGCTCCCGATCATGTCGGATCGGAGTGCCACATGGTGGCACTCAGCGTTCCACAATGTCACGGCGATGGTCAATGCCGGGATTCTAAGCTTGCTGTTTGCGATGTTGCATCTTGGATGGTAGGGAAATATAATTATATTTTAAGCTTTGACTAACGTTCATGTGCTTGTTTTGATTTATTGATTTTTTTTTGCTTTGTTTTTTTTAAAAAAATTAATTCAAGTCCTAGCTTTTTTTTTTAAAATACATCGAGGTATAATATGAACCCTTGGGACTATTATTTTTTATATATATATATATATATATATATATATATATATAGTATGGGTGAAAATTGAGAGAAAGATGTCTACTGAGATTTGCTCTTTGAAATATCCTAGAGAACTTTTGATAAATATAGAATCCTATAGAAAACTTTGATATATTTTTTTAATCTTTGAAATATCCTTATCCATTTTAACATTTGTTCTCTTTATCTATAACAAGCCTTAAATCAAGTAACACTGTTACAATTTTCATCTAATTATTTCTAACCAAATAATCAATGGATACCATGAGTCTAGGAATTTTTTTTTTTCATCCCTTCATCATTTTTTAATATCATTATTTTTCTCTTTTCTTCGCTCAATCTGTAACGTCCCAAGCCCACTCGATATTCGTGAATACTTTCCTCCACGAGTTGAGATCAACAGGATATACGTGATAATATTTGGGCTTCCCTTCCCCTGAAGAGAAGGGAGCGCGCGAGAATGGTTTCACGCAGTACATGCGTTGCGCTCTTTTCGGTGGAAGAACGAACCGCCTGAAGCCACATCTGTGAGGGGAGCACGTGAGGCTGATTTAGCATGACAGCAAATACCCTCCTCTCTCTCTTCTGTGAAAGAAAATGGGCCGCTGCACCCATCACGGCCACCGGATTATAACCATTAGGAAAAGGGAAAAGACTTTGTACACCGCCCTCGATGCAGCAAGTTCTACGTGGGCTGCACCGCTTCTTCCTATTAATCCACATGGATCCCATGTGGCCTGACATGATGGGACAGAATAGCAGGGGGATAATTACTTTTTGATCGTACATCCATTAAACGTCGTTCAGCCTTTCACCATTGGTATGAAGACGAAAATGCCATTTTCCTCCAGCCTACTTCAACCCACCATCTTATTTGGATTTTACTGATAAAAAATTGTAAGGTTCTAGCCTGGAAGAAGAGTATTCGAAGGAGTGGCAAAGCTCTGCCAGACGACATCCTTGCGCACATTTAAGAGAACAAGATTCCCATCGTCACGGAGATTGGCTGAAGCGACGGAGGAGTTGTGAGTGTTGCTGCTCCAGACCTCAGCTCCCTTCGAAGAGTCGAAGAGAACGAGACCTCCAGCCTCATTGAGTTGAAGAAACGAATTATATCGACAGAAACATGAGCGCTGGCAACCCATACAGGCGCCTGCTCGAGGACGGGATCGATCTCGAGTTGAAGCGAATGTCGACTTCATACTAGTTAGGTTCGTCAGGGCGGCTAAAGAACTCCAATGCAAAGTTCTCATTGGGGGAGATCCAGGAATCACGCTTTACAACCGAAAGCTTAGAACCAAGAGGAATTTCCCGAGCTTCGATATGAAAGAAGACAGTGGAACAGAGTAAGAAAATGGGGAACCAAAATAGGGTGTCGTGGGTTTTTGAGCAGGGTTTTGAACTGGGGTATCGTGGGTCTTGAACTGGGGTGTCCTGGGTTTTGAACTAGGGTGTCGTGGGTCTTGAACTAGGGTGTCGTGGGTCTTGAACTAGGGGTGTCGTGGGTCTTGAACTGGGGTGTCATGGGTCTTGAACTGGGGGTGTCATGGGTCTTTAACTGGGGGTGTCGTGGGTCTTGATCTGGGGGTGTCGTGGGTCTTGAACTGGAGGTGTCATGGGTCTTGAACTGGAGGTGTCATGGGTCTTGAACAGGGTGTCGTGGGTCTTGAACTGGGGGTGTCATGGGTCTTGAACTGGGGTGTCATGGGTCTTGAACTGGGGTGTCATGGGTCTTAAACTGGGGGTGTCGTGGGTCTTGAACTGGGGTGTCGTGGGTCTTTAACTGGGGGTGTCGTGGGTCTTGAACTGGGGGTGTCGTGGGTCTTGAACTAGGGTGTCATGGGTCTTGAACTAGGGGTGTCGTGGGTCTTGAACTGGGGGTGTCGTGGGTCTTGAACTGGGGTGTCGTGGGTCTTAAACTGGGGGTATCGTGGGTCTTGAACTGGGGTGTCATGGGTCTTTAACTGGGGTGTCATGGGTCTTAAACTGGGGGTGTCGTGGGTCTTGAACTGGGGTGTCATGGGTCTTTAACTGAGGGTGTCATGGGGCTTGAACTAGGGTATCGTGGGTCTTGAACTGGGGTGTCATGGGTCTTGAACTAGGGTGTCATAGGTCTTGAACTGGGGGTATCATGGGTCTTGAACTAGGGTATCGTGGGTCTTAAACTAGGGTATCGTGGGCCTTGAAATAGGGGTGTCGTGGGTCTTGAACTGGGGGTGTCGGGTCTTGAACTGGGGTGTCATGGGTCTTGAACTGAGGGTGTTGTGGGTTTTGAACTAGGGTGTCATGGGTCTTGAACTGGGGTGTCATGGGTCTTGAACTGGGGGTGTCGTAGGTCTTGAACTGGGGTGTCATGGGTCTTGAACTGGGGTGTCGTTGGTCTTGAACTGGGGGTGTCGTGGGTCTTGAACTCGGGTGTCGTGGGTCTTGAACTGGGGTGTCATGGGTCTTAAACTGGGGGTGTCGTGGGTCTTTAACTTGGGTGTCATGGGTCTTTAACTGGGGGTGTCATGGGTCTTAAACTGGGGGTGTCGTGGGTCTTGAACTGGGGTGTCATGGGTCTTTAACTGGGGGTGTCATGGGTCTTGAACTAGGGTGTCGTGGGTCTTGAACTGGGGTGTCATGGGTCTTGAACTAGGGTGTCGTGGGTCTTGAACTGGGGTGTCATGGGTCTTGAACTAGGGGTCTCATGGGTCTTAAACTAGGGTGTCGTGGGTCTTGAACTGGGGGTGTCGTGGGTCTTGAACTAGGGTGTCGTGGATCTTGAACTAGGGTGTCGTGGGTCTTGAACTGGTGTGTCATGGGTCTTTAACTGGGGGTGTTGTGGGTCTTGAACTAGGGTGTCATGGGTCTTGAACTGGGGTGTCGTGGGTCTTGAACTGGGGTGTCGCCGCTACTGTGATGCAGTGCAGGTCTGGCAATGGGAAGCGGCGCGGCCTCGGATCAAAGGCTTCTTAATGGTTCCTAGGACCAGTGTGTCAGCATCGTCGATGTCGTCGAGCACAAAGACAGAATGATTCTGCTGGACGGCTTCAGCAACTCGGTCCATTGATGTCTTACCTCGGAGGTTCATGTTGGATTCTCCATCATCGCCATCAGTTCGTCGGCTACTGAGACGAATGGTGACGGGTCCGGCGCCAAACACTAGCTCAGACAGGGTATAAGCCATCTTCCTCTTCCCAACCTTGTCAGGCCCGATAAAGAGCAGAATCAATTGAAAGAGGTCGGCTCCCGGACTCCAATGGCCGGGAGGTTAGTTTGGGTGGTGCCATCTTTGTCCTCCTCTCCAATTGGTTGCCTGACGATCTCAAGAGCTCACAGAACTTCCTTCTCCAGTGCAACGAGAAGATATTGGATTCAGTAAATTCAGGGTGGCAATTGGAGTTCTCCACAGCCACAGGGGAGAAGACTGGAAAGCGTCGAGCGGATTGGTTGTCCAAGGATGAGAGGACAACCAAAGCAAAGAAGGGTTCTGATGGACTGGGCCTGTCGCTCGACTTGAACCTGGCCGTTGGCATTGATGATGATGCTTGTGAGGGCTCCTGGAATTCAAGCGACCTCACAGTGGAGCACGAGCAGGAGTCGGAACGGCTCGCTGTTAGGTGTTCGACACCATCATATGCCGCAGAGCTGATTGAATGGGTCGACAATGCCATCATGTTCAAGCCTGTTGATTTCAGCCCACTGAGGAGGAGGATCTCGGAATCCATCTCCACAAAATTCATGGCGATCATGGGCAGTGAGCGATCGATACAGGTCGATGAAGACGCACTCGATCAAATGGTCGGTGGAGTATGGCTTGGCAGAGCACCGCTGGGCCTGGGTTCGAGGAGTGGGCAGAGAGGGTGTTGGCTCCCAAGCATTCGTCAGTTGAAGAACAGTTGGAGGATCGGAGGTACTGTGAGGTTATCATCAGCGAAGACTGGTGCTCAAACGCAGAGGGGTGACGCTGCCCAAAATTTACTACCGAGCTCGGTGGTGGTCAATATAGATGGGGTGTAGTAGACCCACGACACCCTAGTTCAAGACCCTAGTTCAAGACCCACGACACCTCCAGTTCAAGACCCACGACACCCTAGTTCAAGACCACGACACCCCCAGTTCAAAACCCACGATATCCCAGTTCAAGACCCACGACACCCCTAGTTCAAGACCCATGACACCCCCAGTTTAAGACCCACGACACCCCAGTACAAGACCCACGACATCCCTAGTTCAAGACCCACGACACCCCCAGTTTAAGACCTATGACACCCCCAGTTAAAGACCCATGACACCCCAGTTCAAGACCCACGACACCCCCAGTTTAAGACCCATGACACCCCAGTTCAAGACCCACGACACCCTAGTTCAAGACCCATGACACCCCCAGTTCAAGACCCACGACACCCCTAGTTCAAGACCCATGACACCCTAGTTCAAGACCCACGACACCCCCAGTTCAAGACCCACGACACCCCCAGTTTAAGACCTATGACACCCCCAGTTAAAGACCCATGACACCCCAGTTCAAGACCCACGACACCCCAGTTTAAGACCCATGACACCCCAGTTCAAGACCCACGACACCCTAGTTCAAGACCCATGACACCCCCAGTTCAAGACCCACGACACCCCTAGTTCAAGACCCATGACACCCTAGTTGACACCCCAGTTCAAGACCCACGACACCCCCAGTTTAAGACCCATGACACCCCCAGTTAAAGACACATGACACCCCAGTTCAAGACCCACGATACCCCCAGTTAAGACCCATGACACCCCAGTTCAAGACCCACGACACCCTAGTTCAAGACCCATGACACCCCCAGTTCAAGACCCATGATACCCCTAGTTCAAGACCCATGACACCCCCAGTTCAAGACCCACGACACCCTAGTTCAAGACCCATGACACCCAGTTCAAGACCCACGATACCCCCAGTTAAAGACCCATGAGACCCCCAGTTCAAGACCCACGACACCCCCAGTTCAAGACCCACGACACCCTAGTTCAAGACCCACGACACCCCAGTTCAAGACCCATGACACCTTAGTTCAAAACACAGGACACCCCAGTTCAAGACCCACGACACCCCAGTTCAAAACCCTGCTCAAAAACCCACGACACCCTATTTTGGTTCCCCATTTTCTTACTCTGTTCCACTGTCTTCTTTCATATCGAAGCTCGGGAAATTCCTCTTGGTTCTAAGCTTTCGGTTGCAAAGCGTGATTCCTGGATCTCCCCCGATGGGAACTTTGCATTAGAGTTCTTTAGCCGCCCTGACGAACCTAACCAGTATGAAGTTGGCATTCACTTCAACTCGAGATCGATCCCGTCCTCCGAGCAGGCGCCTGTATGGGTTGCCGGCGCTCATGTTTCTGTCGGATATAATTCGTTTCTTCAACTCAATGAGGCCGGAGGTCTCGTTCTCTTCGACTCTTCGAATAGAGCTGAGGTCTGGAGCAGCAACACTCACAACTCCTCCGTCGCTTCAGCCAGTCTCCGCGACGATCGAAATCTTGTTCTCTTGAATGCGCGCAAGGATGTCGTCTGGCAGAGCTTTGCCACTCCTTCGGATACTCTTCTTCCAGGCCAGAACCTTACGATTTTTTATCAGCAAAATCCAAATAAGATGGCGGGTTGAAGTGGCTGGAGGGAAAGGGCATTTTCGTCTTCACACCAATGGTGAAAAGCTGAACGACTTTTAATGGATGTACGATCAAAAAGTAATATTATCCCCCTGCTATTCTATCCCATCATGTCAAGCCATATGGGATCCATGTGGACCAATTGGAAGGAGCGGTGCAGCCCATATAGGACTTGCTACACCGAGAACAGTGTACAAAGTCTTTTCCAACCATTAAAGAACCGTCTCTCCAAGGCATCTCAAGCTTGGCAGCCAGGCACTTCTCCACCCACCATGCCACAGCAGATTTTTCCACCAACAAACATGCCTTAAAAAAAAAAATCGGAAGAGGTGGTAAGATTCCACGGAAGTCATTCACGCACGGAAAACACGGATATTTTTTTATGCTCTCCCTCTTTTCACGGAAGGGTCTTCATGAAAATCACGTGTTCACGCACGCAAGGGGTGCATGAAACGTGTGGAAGAAAAGAGAGAGAGTAAGTAAATGATTGGAATCCATTTAGTCCCACATCAAGTAAATTAGATTATTTTAAATTATTAGGCTGATATTTACTATTAGTATTTTGAATTCTATGAAACCCAATTAAATTTTTTTGTTTCACTTCTTATTAAATGTTTTTATTATGTTGATAATAATTACATTTTCATACATATTGTTGGGGGTAAAATCGTCATTGCATTAATATCCGTGCAATGAGGTTAAGACCGACCTCCTCCTTTCGTCCTCCCCGAACTCCCATAGTTCAGCTTTTCCGAGCTCCCATAGCTCATCCTTCCCGAGCTCCCATAGCTCGGCTCCCCCGAGCTCCCATAGCTCGTCCTTCCCGAACTCCCATAGTTCTGCTTTTCCGAGCTCCCATAGCTCGTCCTCCCCGAGCTCCCATAGCTCGTCCTTCCCGAGTCCTCCTCCCCGAGCTCCCATAGCTCGGCTCCCCCGAGCTCCCATAGCTCGTCGTTCCCGAACTCCCATAGTTCGGCTTTTCCGAGCTCTCATAGTCGTCCTCCCCGAGCTCCCATAGCTCGGCTTCCCCGAGCTTCCATAGCTCGCTCTTCCCGAGCTTCCATAGCTCGGCTCCCCCGAGCTCCCATAGCTCGTCCTCCCCGAATTTCCATAGCTCGGCTCCCCCGAGCTCTCATAGCTCGGCTTCACTGAGCGACCCACTATTCGATACTCACCTCTGCGGAACCTGACGCGAGAGAGCCTAAGCCTACTGTAACAACATCCTAGGCAAGGAATCATATTGAGAGGTGGTCTAGAGCCTATCAAGGCTACCCGATACCTACACACCTACCAGATCTCAAGCCATCAAGGAGCTCTCCTAGCCGTCGATCTCCTAACAGACAAGATATGGATCCCAACAGCCCCACAACAGCCTGATTCGATCCACCTCCGTATCCTAACAACCTCCGAACCTTCCAGAAGGCGCTTAAGATACAGGTGACAGCCTATAAATATCACGCTCACAGATTCCCTCAGGTACGCACGCACGCGCTCACACCCCCACTCTCACTCTCCTGCTCTCGCCGGTAGCTCGTCGGTGCTCTCGCCCTCTAGAGCTCCCGATTCGCCGCCCCCAGAGAGACTCCTCGGAGAGATCCACCTCCCTGTTTTCTGATTGATCGCCGATTTCCTCCCCACTGACTTGAGCGTCGAAGGGTCTTCCGCGGAGGGCCACCCCCAATGCCTCTCGCGCGAGGACTTGTGTGCAGGTCCGCCCCCTGAAGATCGACCGCGCCCGAGTCGGAGGACGGATCCCGGCGGCAATAGATTGGTGCTAGAGGAAGGGCCTCAAGTCCCATTAAAACTTGAAAAAAGGAGATAAGGATCTCTATCCAGAGTAGAACCTCTTGAATGGCCATCCAGAGAAGAACAGCCTCTGAAGCCCAAGATCAGGTCGCTTCCCAGAGGCCTGATCCGACGGGCGGTGTAGCGCCGCAACCTCCACCAGTCGAAACCACGTCACCGCCTGCTATCCCGGTGACCCAAGACCAGTTCGCCACGCTGGTCCAGCAAGTCCAGGCCCTGACTCACCTGGTCCAGGAGCGCCTTATGGCTCCTCCCGCTCTGCACTTTCATAAGGAGGCAGCGATTCCTTCTTCGCCGGCAACTTCCTCCTCCAGTCCGCGTAAATCTGCGGACCCCCGCGCCGGCCCCGAGGGGACAAATCAGTCCCGCGAGGCAGTTATGAACGAGATCCTCTCAGATCTCGGCGAACCCGATCCCTCTCCCCGGTGACCTCCCACCATGATTCGATGCCGTCCTGTGGTCCTCTCGCCCAGCTCCTCCTCTGACCGATGAAGAGGAGATCCGTCGTCAGATCTGGGAGATGCGTCAAGAGCTGGACGCCGCCAAGCAAGCCCATCTGCCTCAGCCTAAGGCGGAGCAGGGCATCCCTTTCTGTAAGGGGATTATGGAGGAAGTGATTCCCTCCCATGTCAAGTTACCAGCCGTCGAACCCTACCACGCTCTTCTGACCCAGACGACCACCTTAGCAGTTTTCGGTCAATAATGATGTTCCACAGAGCATCCGACGCGGTCCTCTGCCGCGCTTTCCCCTCCACCCTCAGAGGATCCGCCCGAACCTGGTTCAATGCCTTGAAGCCAGGTTCCGTTGATTCATTTGACGAGCTGAGCCATCTTTTTATTGGCCAGTTCGTCAGCAGCCACCGCCATCGACGAAGATCTGACTCCCTCTCTGAAGTTAAGCAGAGAGAGGGGGAGTCCCTCAGAAATTACCTTGGCCGTTTTAATAAGGCCATGTTAGAGGTGGACCACCTTAATCATGAGGTGGCTATGTCCGCCCTGGCGGGGGAGTCTCGAAGGAAAGCGACTTCTACCTGGCTATGGAAGTCAGCTACCCCCCTGCCTCTCAGATATGATGGCCCTGGCGGACAAGTACGCTAGAGTTGAAGAATCGCGGAGAGTTGCCCGCGCCGAGCAGGCAAAGAAGAAGGAGCCCAAAGGCCCCGACAGGCACCGTCACGCCCGTGGCCAAGTCCGCCTCGCCGCCAAAGAGTTCCCCCGCTGCCACCAAGGAATCGCTCCTGGAGCCCTCCCAGGCGATTTGATCACTACACTCCGCTGACCATGCCCCGGGCGCAAATCCTCATGGAAATAGAGCGCCAGCTCCCCCGGCCAATACCTCTCCGAGGGAACCCGACTCGAAGAGATCCCACTAAGTACTGTCGTTACCACAGGGAGCATGGCCACGACATTGAAGAATGCTGGCAGCTGAAAAATGAAATCGAGAGGCTGATCCGGCGGGGACAACTGAATCAGTTCAAGAGGGCGCCCGAGCCACAACAAGGAGGTGACCGCCAGCCCGAACTTCAACAACCTCCTCCTCCATCGAATCCGCCCGTGATCGGCCGCATCAACATGATTGAAGAGGCCGGCGGCTCGAGCCCCAGGGGCAATGGTGAGGGATCGGCATCGAAGAAGGCACGGGCGGGCGAGCTCTCCTTCTCCGACGATGATCTCCAAGGGATACAGCTGCCCCATGATGATGCATTAGTTGTATCCCTCAATTTAAATAACTATGATGTAAGCCGGATCCTTGTTGATAGTGGAAGTTCGGTGAATGTTTTGTACCTCGGTGTGTTTGCCAGGATGAAATTACTCATGGAAAACCTGCGAGCCGTGGATTCCACCCTGATGGGATTCACAGGCGACGTCATTGTCCCGGAAGGGGTCGTCACCCTGACGGTCCACGCGGGGACCTGGCCCCTTGTAGCCATCATCCAGACAGACTTCCTAGTAACCGACCTCAGATCTCTGTACAACACCATATTCGGCAGGCCGGGCCTGATGTCCCTCAAGGCAGTTGTCTCCATCCCGCATCTATCCATAAAATTTCCCACCGAGCGAGGAGTTGGAGTTATTCGAGGAAGTCAAGCCATGGCTCGACAGTGCTTCGTTACAAGCCTTCAGTCTAGAATGCCGGAAGTTGATGGGCTAGACGCTCGCGAAGACTTTGCCGAACAGCGGGGAGAACCGGCAGAGGAATTGGAGGAGGTGCCATTGGACGAGGCTCGACCCGACCAAACCATAAGAATTGGGTCACTGCTCAAAGGAGAGTCTCGGCACAGATTAATCAGGTTCCTCCGAAGCAATGCTGACATCTTCGCCTGGTCCGCCTCCGACATGCCAGGGATCAGCCCCGAGGTTCTCGTCCATCGTCTCAACGTGGACGAGGTGCACAGGCCCGTCAAGCAAAAGAAGAGGAGCTTCGCCTCGGAACGACAAAAGGCCATTGAAGAAGAGGTAGACAAACTCATCAAGGCAAATTTCTTCCGGGAGGTAAATTATCCAAGCTGGCTATCAAACGTCGTCATGGTAAAGAAGTCGAATGGCAAATGAAGGATCTGTATCGACTTCACCGACCTCAACAAAGCCTGCCCGAAGGACAGCTTCCCTCTTCCCCGGATCGACCAGCTCGTGGATGCCACCTCAGGCCACCAGATGCTATCATTCATGGACGCCTATTCAGGCTACAATCAGATCCGAATGGCCCCTGAGGATGAAGAAAAGACCGCCTTCATAACCGACCGAGGTACTTACTGTTACCGCGTTATGCCTTTTGGTCTTAAAAATGCAGGTGCAACCTACCAGAGGCTGGTTAACAAAGTATTCAAGGAGCAAATCGGCCGGAATATGGAGGTGTACGTGGACGACATGCTGGTCAAAAGCAAGGAAGCATCACGGCACGTCGAGGACCTCTCAGAGAGCTTCGCAACGTGCGCAAGTATGGGATGAGGCTCAATCCAACCAAATGCGCCTTCGGTGTTAACTCCGGGAAGTTTCTCGGCTTCATGGTTTCCCAACGAGGCATCGAAGCTAACCCCCAGAAGATTCAAGCTCTCCAACAAATGGC
>UESW01003920.1:2475774-2544811 GCA_900491605.1 Calamus simplicifolius | reverse complement strand
GAACCTCGGCGGGGCCGAGCAACAATTCTCTGAACCTTGGCAGGGCCAAGTAAAATATTCTCTGAACCTCGGCTGGGCCGAGCAATAAATTCTCGAACCTTGGCAGGGCCAAGTAAAATATTCTCCGAACCTCGGCTGGGTCGAGTAACAAATTCAGGTTAAAATACCGGCGGAAAACCGAAGTACGCAGGCCCCGGTTAAAGCCGAAAGACCTCCAAATAGCCCCCAGAACTTCGGCGGTTTGAAAAAAGACACTGAAAAAACCATCAACACGCACAAAGAAGGCGCCTCCGGCAAACCCCTAAAGGGTTCAAAAGCCCCATAACCGGCCACGAGCCCCAAGCAAAGCCAGGGAGTTCCCCCTTTCGCTACTAAAGCTTTTGGGCAACGCCCCTATAACTTGTCGAACAAAGCGCCTATCCTAAACAGAGCCATGACTCAGCACGTGAACCAGCGAGCCACACCGACTCCCCAACTATCATACGAATGGCATTTTTAAAGCTAAAAGATCTTGAGATAAGAAGATTATCCAAACAGGGCCATTTTCATTGATTGAGGAAAGGGAGTACAAAAAAACAGAAAAAGCAAAAACAAAGGCAAAACAGGCCCTAAACTAGAGTTCGGAGTCGCTCCCAGACGCCAGCAGGTCCTCCAGGCGCTCGGTGAGGTCGGCAACCTGCTGGCAAAGTGACGCGATCTCCTCCCTCTACCAGTCCGCCACCCGGCGCAGGGCCTCCGTCTCCTTCGTGGAGACATTCACGTACTCCTCAACGACCCTTACGAGCCGCTGTTGGCTCACAAGGGTCGATGCCAGACCCAACCCATCAACAGTAATTGTGGGACCCCCTTTGGGGGTGTAACAGACCGTCGATTGATGCACGTAACTCTTCGGATGATCGTCCTCTTTGAGAGTCCATGGCCGAATGCTGCTTCAAGCTTAAAACGAGGGATGGCTAAGACCAACGTCCCTCGGTCATATTTATACTTACCAGGCGACTATCTCGATCGGCCGCACCGCAGTCACCGACCTACGAGAACTCGCCACCTGTCATTGCTTTAGTGCCTGCGGAATCCGAAGGGCCGTGCCCCATCCCGAGAGAGATCGGTAAACACGTATGGACTATTCGGGAACCCCCCTGAACAGGGTATTTTCCGATCTACCAGCCTCCCATGATAAATGCTCCCAACACTTCCCCAAGCTCTTTTAAGGCTGGCCCCTTTTCGGGAAGCGCAAAAAAGAAAGAAATCCAGCGCCTGGCGGTGACTCGTCCCCTCGAAAGGGGTAACGTCATAAATAAGGAGCGTGACCATGTACCGCCCGTTCCGTCCTGACGCCCCTTACTAAGCGTTGCAGAGACCTTACACTACGGCTCATAGTGGCAACTAAGTCATTTCTCCGAGCCCTGAATCTCCGAACCTCGGCTGGGCCGAGCTACAAGTTCTCCGAACCTTGGCAGGGCCAAGTAAAACTTCTCCGAACCTCGGCTGGGCCGAGCTACAAGTTCTCTGAACCTTGGCAGGGCCAAGTAAAACTTCTCCGAACCTCGGCCGGGCTGGGCAATGAAGTTTCGAACCTTGGCAGAACCAAGTACGAATTCTCTGAGCCTCGGCGAGGCCGATCCGTGAACATTCGAGCGAGACATAAATCACCGAACTTCAAACCGAGATAAGGAGCGTGTTCCGCCGAACAATCTCCAGACCGCCGCTCGCGAACCTCGACTAGTTCGGATAGCGCAGATCCTCGCCTAAGAGCGAGCGGGATGCCTTTGTACCCCGCGACCAACAACAATAAGCATGCACAGAGGAAATAGAGATCGAGAAACAGAATAGAACTCTCTTTATTGCCATCAAAACCAGTTACAAATGCCTGAAAGGCGTTACAAGAGTATTGTGATGCATAAAATAAAGACAAATACAAAGCTCGGGCAGCTGCTCCAAAGCAGATCTGGGCAACTGTGATGCTCCGGCGTCCGGACTGCCGAACCAGATAAGCCGCACCCAGTCAGCTCGAGCCGATAATGGCCGGGCGACATGGACCAATAGTTGCGGCCAGCTTCAGTCAATAATAATATCTCGGTGACCCAACTGAGATATCAGGGTGGCCATCCCAGACCACCCAACCGAGGGACCCCCCGGCAAGCAGGTAGGAAGCCAGCGGACCCTGGCGTCGAAACGCTCTCCCAAACCGAGTGTGCGCCGCCCTACCTTGCCATGGCTCAAGGACAAGGTGTCGGCGGGCGGCACACCATCGCCCCCTCCCCATGTGGCAAGAGATTCCCCAGGCGGGCGAGCCCAGGAATCCAAACCGGGGGAGGAGGAAAAATTCACTCAAACCATGGGGAGTCCGCGTGCACTTCCTACCATACGTCTCCGAAGGAGAACCACAAAGGTCACACCGAAGAGCGTGTGTGCGCTCTCCGTGTGATCTCTGCGCCCCCCCTGTGCGCTCTCCATATGATCTCCGGGACTCATCCCCTAAGGGCGAGCCATTCTTCGGTAGCTCCTTCATCGTCCCAGCTATCCGGTGGCAAAGGGCTTATGAGAGGAAAGCTCGGTCCTCCCACTCGCAACAGCAGAGAAACTAGCATGATGGAAACTCTAATAGGAAAGAAGCTTTTGGGACAAACCAAACATGACCCCCTCTTCCCTTTCTTATAGGCCAAAGATGGACCGGGAACAATTACCAAAGCTATAAGCCCCGAGATTCAAACACCTGGGCCATACCTCCACGTGGCCTCCCAGGATGAAAGCGGCGCCCTATTGCGCGCCAAGCCCACCGCCTGAACTATGACGCATGCGAAGATCTCCTCTTGAGAATCGCGATCATTAAATGCAGAGAATCGTCCACTGGCATTATGGAAACTGGCAGGATCAGGAGATCGTCCTACGAAAATAATGTCCTCCAATGGTAAATGGCTGCGTGTGCCGTACGTCAAAATGACCCACATGGGAAAAGAGCACCTTTCGGAAAGCACCAAAACAGCTTTATGCTCCCCACAGTGCCGTATCATCGATTTCGGTGAAATAAAAACCGGCATGCCTACAGAACGGCAGGGCGCTGGCAGGATAACAAAAAAAATGAAACCAACTGTTCTTCGAAGTTAATCGCTTCTACGATGAAATCAGGCGTCTCAGAACAAAATGAGCACAAAGGCTATGCAAACTATTTTTTCATTCAACGAAAAATAAAGTGAACAAAGGAAGCGAAAGGTACTTCGACAACAACCCTCATACGTCGGCCCTAGCCGACCTACTTTGCTCGTTGGCCCCAGCCGACCTACTCTGCTCGTCGGCCCTAGCCAACCTACTCTGCTCGTCGGCTCTAGCCGACCTACTTTGCTCGTCGACCCTAACTGACCTACTCTGCTTGTCGGCCCTAGCCGACCTATTTCGTCCGTCGGCCCAGGCCGACCTGCCCTGTCCATTGGTCTTAACCGGCTAGCTTCATTTCTCGAGTTTTAATTAAGACTCAAACCGGACCAGATCGTCTATCGGTTCGCCAGTCAAGGCTATCGCCCCACCTTGGGCCAAGCCAATGCATTTCCTCAATCTCGGAATAAAGATGACCTAAGAGCATCAATGAGCCATAAGTCGCTCGCGATTGAGGCAAGACTGGACGGCAAGAAAAGCACTTAAATGAAAACAGAGGGTTAATTTATTAAAAGACACAGTCAGACTTTCAAAAAGCAAAATACAGGGATGGTTCCTAAAGGCCGGGAACCACGTCAGTTTTGGAGGAGCCCTCGGTTACATCCGCGGAGGTGTGACTAGATTCGCCTTTCTCTAATGCCTTTGCCCCTTCAGCGGCAGTTTGCGATCATCCTTCAGAAGCTGTGGCTTCGCTGGGACCCGGGGCGGCACCAGGATCGGTATCGGAGACGTCGACGTATTCATCCTCCTCTTCTCCTTCAGACTCACCATCATCAGGAGCTTCAGTATCCAGGAAAGAGAGATCCCATTCCGGGTGCTCACTGGATATCATGTCTTTACATTCTTCCATTCCAAGTTGGAAGGCGTCAACGCCGATAGCGTCCTGCTCCCCCTTGAGTATGGCGAGCTGCACCTTAGCCTCAGCAACCTGCTTCTCAGCCTCCGCAACTTGAGCGCAGAATAACGTTTTGCTCCTCGAACTCACCGGCCCGCGCCTCGAGTTCTGAGCTCTTATTGCGGCTAGACAAGAGCTCGCCTTGGAGAGCCCGATTCTCCGATCTTAGCTTCGCCATCTGCAAAACCAAAATCAGTCGGCATCACAAGAGACAAAATAAAGAAACTAAAAAAGGGAGGGATGAGATCGTACCTCCTCCTCTTGCCTGGCCAACCTTTTGGTCAGCTCCTTGGCCTCACCCCTGGCCCTTGTCCTATCGGCTCCGACCAGCTTGACCCTCTCCTGGAGAACATTAATCCTTGACTGTTTGGCTTCGACCTCTTCCTGGGCTTGGGATAGCTCGTTGCTTACCCGAGCCATCATCCCCTGGTGCCATTTAGCGCCGGCCCTTAAATTGGTGATTTCGTCATCGCGCCGCTTCAGTTTCTCCTCTACCTCATCGAGCATCCTGGTCAGACACTTTCTCTCGTCGGCGGCTTCCCTTCCCAGCCGACCCAAACTCTCGCTATGTTCCCGCCGCATCGCCTTCACCTCCTCAGAATGTTTTGACTCAACTCTGGCCAGCTCCAAGCACGCGTCATCATTCTTCGCCAGGAGTCCCTGCAACTCCTCCGCTTTGCCTTTCTGCTTGGATGCTTCGGCTAGAGCGGCCTGATACGCCGCCTTCATCCCCTCCAAACCTCTGTTGCTAGCGGCCAGAAGTTCCTCGAACTTCTCGGACACCTTTACTCACAATTGAAGCTCAGCGTTGTCTCTCCTGGCTTGAATGCTGGCCCCCATCGCCAAACTCAGACGCCAGCACATCGCCCGAGAAAGCAGGACACTCTGCAGGACGAAAAATGAGTAAAAATCCACGATCAGGTCAATCAGAAAGCATCCACCGCCCAAGAGCGATAACTCACCCGAGAGGCATAGGCCCGCATCATCTTCATGAGGGTCGGATTGTCAATATCGGGAGAAGGTGGATACTTTCGGCCACCCCTGTTGCCCAAACGCGGCGTCCACCAACTGCAGATCTGCAAACTTGTCCGCTGAAGGATCCGCGCCCGGATACAAGGCCAACCTCATCAAGGCAGAAAATGCCTCCTCTACACCAGCGTTCGAGCCACTGGGCTGACCATCTCCGCCCGAGGAGCCAACCTGGGGAACCTCCATCTGGGAGGCCTTCAACCTCCCAGCCTCTTCTATCAGAGCCCTAGCTTGGGTTTCTTCGGATAATTCGGCCAGTCCAAGCGCCAGCCTCCCCAAATCCTTTTTGAAGGAGTCCCCATTGCCGGACTCCCACCTTGCTGCGCTTCTCCTCCCGACCCATCCTTTTCGGTCGCAACCACCTGCGTCTCCTCCGCAGACTCTCCCGAGGCCTCTGCCTGGCCTGTTTCTTGACCCGCTAAGGGCGGTCCAACATCGCTACTCCCGGACTCCTCCCGAACCTCTTCTCCAGCGGCATCTCCCCCTTGCTCCCCCACTGGAGTCAACAGCAGCCCCGCGGAGGCGGAAGGCCCCCAGAAACGACCGCTCCCGCCGGATCCGTCGCCGGTTCCTCTTTCATAGGGGGCGCAACCAGACGAGCCAGTGGAGTCTCATTCGAGCTATCCGATATTTCCAGTACGGGAGGACAAGGGATCGCGGCTATCCTCCCTGGATCCTCCTTCGCCCCGGCGCTCCTATCATGACCGCTCCGGCGTCCGGCGAGCTCCTTGAGGAGGTGTGAGCCCTTTTCTTGGGCCTACCACTATCCGCGCCACTGCTCTCCCCTGGGCGCTTGCCTCTCTTCCTCTTGGCTGTAAGAATGGAACATATGTGATTAAATCCAAACACGTTCATCGGGGTAACATGCAGCGGAGAAAGTAAAAGGGAGGACTCACCTTGCGGGTCCAGGGGGCTAAGCCCGGCGGCGAAGATGGCCCTCTCCGACAACAGATCGTTGGCCGAGAACACTTGGCCATTGCGGAGGACATCCAAATCTCTCTCCTCCTGCTCTGAAAAACTGGATGCGCCTCGGCATCCCGGACAAAATTTCCCCATTTTGTGGGAAGTCGGAACCAATATTCCCATTGGCGATAACGAACCGACTCTTCCATCCCTTGATAGAGGATGGCTTATCCACAAACACATTGAAGGACCTTCGAGGTCCAATATATGGCCACTCCGATTTCCTCCCGGGTATCAGATGGTAACAAGCATGGAAAAGAGGGAGAGTGGCGACAATCTGAATTTGGTGGCACATTGAGATAAATCCAATGATGCTCCGCCAGCTGTTTGGGGCCACCATCGTCGGACAGATGTTATAATGAGTCATGATCTCCTTCACCAAGGGATGGAGAGGAAAACGGAAGCCTGCTTTCAAGCTGTCTTCATAAACGAAGACCCCGCTCTCTAGATCTCGCGAGACCCTATGTCCAGGCTCCGGCACTCGCAGGACGACATCTGGGGGCATGCCATACCACTGATGAATTCTTCCCACATCCTCAGCAGCGATCTTCGAAGCTACGTCATCGGGGCTCATCGTCATCTTAGCCGAGAAAAGCACCAGGCGAAACGACGAGCGTTGCGAGGGGGGAGACTCTTCAAGAAACAAAACGAGAGAACACTGCAAACACGTATTTATAGTGTGGCTATCGCTTTGCTTCCCTGCTAAGGAAGCCGCCTTAAGAAGACGAGGCGCCTCGCCCGAGGCGTCCGGAACCACCTCGACAAATGCCATAATGTTGGGATTCGTGACGTGGTGTGCTCCCAACCGTCGCTCTTGGAGGAGCCTTACCCACGAAGGCACGATGACCCTGCCGCATTAATTAGAGCATCATTGCACGGGCTGTCTAAATCAAATCGCCCCATCCAAAGCGTGCCACCTGGACTTATACTCCATATGCCCGAACCTACGCTTCGAACTAGGGAGTGGAGGGCATGTGTTGGGGGTAAAATCGTTATTGCATTAATATCCATGCAAGGAGGTTAAGACCGACCTCCTCCCTTCGTCCTCCCAAAACTCCCATAGTTCGGCTTTTCTGAGCTCCCATAGCTCGTCCTCCCCGAGCTCCCATAGCTCGGCTCCCCCGAGCTCCCATAGCTCGTCCTTCCCGAACTCCCATAGTTTGGCTTTTCCGAGCTCCCATAGCTCGTCCTCCCTGAGCTCCCATAGCTCGGCTCCCCCGAGCTCCCATAGCTCGTCCTTCCCGAACTCCCATAGTTCGACTTTTCCGAGCTCCCATAGCTCTCCTCCCCGAGCTCCCATAGCTTGGCTCCCCGAGCTCCCATAGCTCGTCCTTCCGAACTCCCATAGTTCGGCTTTTCCGAGCTCCCATAGCTCGTCCTCCCCGAGCTTCCATAGCTCGGCTTCCCCGAGCTTAGGTCGCTCTTCCTGAGCTTCCATAGCTCGGCTCCCCCGAGCTCCCATAGCTCGTCCTCCCGAGTTTCCATAGCTCGGCTCCCTCGAGCTCCCATAGCTCGGCTTCACTGAGCGACCCACTATTCGATACTCACCTCCGCGGAACCTGACGCGGGAGAGCCTAAGCCTACTGTAACAACATCCTAGGCAAGGAATCATGTTGAGAGGTGGTCTAGAGCCTATCAAGGCTACCCAAGACCTACACACCTACCAGATCTCAAGCCATCAAGGAGCTCTCCTAGCCGTCGATCTCCTAACAGACAAGATATGGATCCCAACAGCCCCACAATGGCCTGATTCGATCCACCTCCATATCCTAACAACCTCTGAACCTTTCAGAAGGCGCTCAAGATACAGGTGACAGCCTATAAATATTACGCTCACAGATTCCCTCGGGTACGCACGCGCGCGCTCACACCCCCACTCTCACTCTCCCGCTCTCGCCGACAGCTCGTCGGTGCTCTCACCCTCTAGAGCTCCTGATTGGCCGCCCCCAGAGAGACTCCCCGAAGAGATCCACCTTCCCATTTTCTGATTGATCGCCGATTTCCTCCCCATTGACTTGAGCGTCGGAGGGTCTTCCGCGGAGGGCCACCCCCAATGCCTCTCGTGCGAGGACTTGTGTGCAGGTCCGCCCCTGAAGATCAACCATGCCCGAGTCGGAGGACGGATCCCGGTGACACACATATTATATGCCATATTAGATAAAAAAAGTGCATATCTATTTGATTTCGGTTTCAAAGTTGCATGAATAATTTGTTTTAGTTTCTTTTAGTATTGACTCTATTTCAATTTATAAGAATGGAATGAATATTTGTTCTAGATATGTTGAAAATAGTTATATTTTGTTAAACCAATTTTCATCAACTTATTTCAAACCAAATATTTAAAGTCGCTGAACCAACCCCTAAAAGAAGAAAAGTTACGAACAATGACACGTATTTGTGACATTTGAGGCTTGGTCATATTAATATAGACAGAATAGAAAGACTAGTGAAGGATGGTCCTTTAAGAGAGCTAAGAGTTGGCACTCTATCAATTTGTGAATCCTATATGGAAGGAAAAATGATCAAAAGACATTTTTCAGCAAAACGTGAAAGAGCAAAAGCACCTTTAGAGATCATACATACTGATGAATGTGGGCCTTTGAATGTCAAAGCTAGAGGGGGCTATGAATATTTCATTATATTTATTGATGATTATTCAAGATATGGATATGCATACCTGATGCAAAGAAAATTTGATGCCTTTGAGAAGTTCAAAGAATTTAATGCTGAAGTAGAAAAATAGTCAGTAAATCAATCAAAACTCTTCGATCTGATCGAGGAGGAGAGTACCTAAATTATGAATTCAAGGACTACTTGATTGAGAATGGAATATTATCACAGCTTATGGAACCTGTGACACCACAGCAAAATGGTGTAGCTGAAAGAAGGAATCATACTTTGCTTGATATGATAAGATCAATATTGAGCTATTTTTCTTTGCCTATCTCATTTTGAAAATATACACTACAAACAGCTGTATACATTCTAAACTTAGTTCTATCTAAGTCAATCCTTAAGACTCCCTTAGAGTTATGGAACGGTCACATACCTAGTTTGAGACACATCCGCATATGGGGGTGTCCAGCCCATGTGCTGAAGGAAAAGACTGGGAAGCTGAAACCTTGTTCAGAAGTATGCATGTTTGTAGGGTACCCTAAGAAAAAGAGAGAAGGTCTGTTTTATAGTACTCAAGATAACAAAGTATTTGTGTCAACAAATGCTATGTTTCTCGAGTACAACTATATGACATAATTCAAACCCAGAAGTAAAGTAGTTCTAGAAGAGTTGTTGGATGATGAGATCAGCCCCACACCAACAAAAGTTATTGAACGACAAAAAGTTGAGACCACTACTCAAGATTAGACACCATCGCCACCACAACGTAGTGGGAGGAAAATAAGATTGCCCATCCGCTATCATCAAAATAGAGAAGTACAAGTTGCAATCATTGATGGTAGTGATGATGATCCATTGACATACAAGATGGCAATGGAGGATATTGATCAAGAGAAAAGCAAGAAGCCATGAAGCTCAAAATGGAGTCAATGTACTCTAATTTAGTCTGGAAATTGTAGATCTACCAAAAGGCGTTAAGCCTATTGGATGCAATGGATCTATAAGAGAAAGAGAGGAGCCGATGGAAAAGTAGAGACTTTCAAGACTAGGTTGGTGGCAAAGGGTTTTACCCAAAAGGAAGGAGTAGACCATGAGGATACTTTTTCCCCAGTAGCCATGCTAAAATTTATTCGGATTCTCTTATCTATTGCTGCTCATTATGATTATGAGATATAGCAAATGGGTGTCAAGACGACATTTTTGAATGGTCATCTTGAAGAGACTATTCATATGGTTCAACCAGAGGGTTTTATAGTTAAAGGCCCAGAGCAAAAAGTCTGCAAATTGCAAAGGTCCATTTATAGGCTTAAGCAAGCTTCTAGATCTTGGAACATCAGATTTAATAAAGCCATAAAATCTTATGATTTTAAACAAAATTTAGGTGAACCTTGTGTTTATAAGCAAATGGAAGGAAATAAAGTGGTCTTCATAGTTATTTATATGGATGACATTTTACTCATTGGGAATAAAGTAAGATCTCTATCCAAAGTAAAGAATTGGCTAGCCAACCAATTCCAAATAAAGGATTTGGGAGAAGCAAGCTACATTCTTGGCATCCAAATTATACGGGATTGCAAGAATAAGCTTTTAGCTTTGTCTTAGGTGACAATGTGCTTGTCAGATTTATGATGCAAAACTCTACGAAAGGTAATTTATCTACTCGGCATGGAGTTCATCTTTCTAAAGAGTAGTATCCAAAATACCTTAAGAGAAGAAAGATATGAGATAGATTCCCTATGCTTCGGCAGTTGATAGTCTGATGTATGCAATATAGTGTATAAGACCCGACATATGCTTTGCAGTGGGAGTGGTTAGCCGATACCAGTCAAACCCAGGATTGGATCACTGGGTTACAGTCAAGCATATTCTCAAATATTTGAGAAGGATGAGAAACTATGCTGGTATATTCTGGTAGGGATTCGATTCCTGTTGGATATACAGATGCTGATTTTCAATCAGATAGAGACTCTCAAAAGTTTACCTTGGGGTTTTGAGCTACATCTTGAAGGGATGGGACATAGAGACATGTCTCATTTGTTTTAGGATAAGTGGAAGATTGTTGGGATATGTGCCCATAAACAAATGAGATGCATTATTTTGCTGATTAATTAAGAAATTTATTAATATTATTTTTGCATGCATGTTTTGATGCTTTATAAATATCAAAAATCTCTGGATTATTTAAATATGATTTTAAATATTGTATATAAGTATTATATATAGAGAATAATATTTAAAGTAAAATAATCTAAATCTGTTCGTAATTATAAATTAAAGTTGGGATCTTTAATTTAAAATTACTAGCGTGGTTCATTACATTCTGAATGAAATGATCTTATCCTGATTGTAGATAATGAGATTATCGAAATAAAAGTGCTTTATATAATTTGATTATATAGGACTAGAATGCGATTATAAAATCCGTTGTTAAAATAGAGTATTCAAAATTAATCAATGATGGTCATATATGAATCGATCTTAATTCTGAGTAATTAATAGACTCCTATTTATGTATTATATTTTTTGACATGCCGAGTAATGACACAAAAATATAGTGTCAAATTCTTAGTATATTAAAAATATAATAACATAAATAGCTAAAAATATTAATATAAGATAAAATCCATTCCTTCATAAAGAAGTCAAATGGATGGTTTCCATAAGAGTTGATTGGGGGCTTGAATAATAAGAGCGCTCAATTTATGATTAGATCATAAATATATTATTCATTATAGAATCAATGGTAATTATGGATAAAGATATAATTAAGGAGGTTAACAGAAAATACCTAGCTTTAATTATGAACCAGAGATTGATTTATATATAGTGACTATAACAATGAACAATTTAAATCCTTTTGAATATAATTAATTTTATAATTTTGAGAGCAGTTTCAAATTTTTAGTGAAGTAATTTAGAATTAATAATTTTTATATTTTAATTAAGGTGTTAATTGATTGTCAAAATTATTAAAGTTTAAAATTATAATGTCCATAGTTTCTCTAGTGGCTCCATTAAATTATGTGAACTTTAGGATATGTTGGGTTGGATTATTAATTTGGAATTAAAATTTTAAATTAATTTTTACATAAAAATTAATTAAATTAATTTTTATTTTAAATAATATGATTATTTAAAAATAAATTTAAATTTATTTTAAATTAAAAATTATTCGGTGTGCTAGGAAACACATCGTAGGCATGTTTCAAGGAGGATATATGTGGAAGTTATTTTATTGTTGAAGAAATATATGAGATTATCGGAGAGATTTCTCTTTCCAATATCATCCCACGATAAAGATATCAAAAGAAACTAATAATCAGTTGTTGGATAGATACATGGGACACCCCACGTTAAAGTAATCTTCAAGAGTTGGAAGTTATCTTTAACTTTTAATTAATTAATTAATTAAAGGAGTGGTAGTTATTTCTCGCTGAATATAAGATTCACGAGAGAAAAATAACATAAGATGGTTGTCATCACCCACAGAGAGTTTTCTCCTTCATCTTACTTTGTCTCATGAGTTGAGAATATAAAGTGAATTAAAAAACTCAGTTATGTGATCTCAACCCAAATCAGAAACTTCCACTCGTTCATCTTCATCATAATTCGAAGAATATTTGGAAAGATCCGTGGTGATCAAAAGGATTTAATTATTCGTAGGTGACCCGTGGTGATCAAAAGGATTTGGTTATTCGCAGGTGACGTTGGCGGAGTTCAAGACATTCGACGAAAAGTCAATTTCTTAATCTTCTTATTATTTTTATTATTAAATTAATATGGGTATAGATCATCAAATAATTTTTTTAAGATATGCTATTTGATCCTTATCTAGCTTCCGTAAATATCTCAAAATCATTTTGAGATAACCAGTAGTCGGTACTGCAAATTGATATCTATTGCCATCTCATTCTCTTGTTCGGATTATAATATTTTAACATTTCAACGTTCAAGCAAGTGATTATAAGTTTGTGCGCTTTGTGATGCCTTTTTATCGAAAGCTATATGGATGTTGTGATCCATGCATGAATGATGGGAGTGGATGAATAAATTGCTAGCAGGATACTTTCGAGTAAACCATTGTGCTGATGCCATATTGCGGCTAAATTTTGTTTGTCATGTTCTATGGCTGATGCAGCACTTCTTTAATTTGATCACTTTCTCGTGAATGGCAGCATCTCAAACCCCTCAACTATCATGCCTTGCCATCATAAGAAACTACAAGATGATGGAGTTGTGTGTTGGAATAAAAAGATAATTATGGCTTTCATTGACTCCAAAAGAAACAGGCCCTTGGTTTTCAGTCTTTGAAGGTAATTCATAGTAGATATGGAAGATATCGTTTCCACTTTATTTGTCTAGAATTTATTTAATGTAAGGTGTCTGAATCCAGATCATCTTCAGTTTAGAACTCAAAATGATGGTGATGTGTTGGGGGTTTAATCCTTGATGAACAGTAGTGGGATTTCTCATTGAACAAGAACCAAGGATTTTATCCTATTATCAATGATTAGACTTGATGACGCCAAGTCACCGACCTCGAGCGTGCGGTCGTCTCCTCCAGTGAGCTCCTCGCGCCTGCAAGCAAGTTCCGGGGGCCGGAGGGGGCCCCAGCGGGACCCTCCGACGCTCAAGTCGGTGGTCTGGGCATCAGCCGTGAGCTTGAGGAAGCTCAAAAGAGAAAAAGAGAGAGAGAGGCCCAGAGAGGAGCCTCCTCTGTGTGGGCATTTAGGAGTGTTATGAGTTTCTTCTCCCCCCCTGGTCGAGGTCCCTCTTACTTTTTATAGATGCCTGGAATCCGTGGGCTTGGGGCGTGATCACTTGTCAGAGCATTAATTGATTGGCAGTACAGTGGAGCTTACCTCCATATGACGTGTCAAGCTGTAGGTCGTGTCCTGTCAGAGTAGGTGGTCGCAGGGCATGGCCGATCGTTACGGCGCTTGCCAAACGTCCCCTATGTCACCTTTTTGGTTATCCAATGCGGACAGTGATGGGTGACAGTTAGTCGTGTGGGTCCCAAGGTACAGCCGTTGGGGGAGAAGGATGATGTTGAGTTGAAGCCAACTGTCCCTCGTAGAGTGTTGAGTATGGAGTGCTTGCGTGGCCCTGCTCATGCCCTTGGATGAGCTTGCATGGCACTGTTCACGTACAAGGCTCCGTTCACTTACTTGCATGGCATTGTTAACGGCGAGGGAGCTTGGCCGCCGTCGGGGTTTGGCCTTGGAGTGGTCGGCCCTGGAGGGGTCGGCCCTGGGAGGTCGACCCTGGGGGGTCGGCCCTGGAGGGTCAGCCCTGGAGGTCGGCCCTGGAGGGGTCGGCCCTGGAGGTCGGCCCCCTGGGGAGGTCGGCCCTGGAGGGGTCAGCCCAGAGGGGGTCGGCCCTGGAGGGGTCGGCCCTGGAGGGGTCGGCCCTGGGAGGTCGGCCCTGGGGGGTCGGCCCTGGAGGGGTCGGCCCTGGGAGGTCGGCCCTGGGGGGTCGGCCCTGGAGGGTCGGCCCTGGAGGGGTCGGCCCTGGGAGGTCAGCCCTGGGGGGTCGGCCCTGGAGGGGTCGGGTCGGCCCTGGGAGGTCGGCCCTGGAGGGGTCGGCCCTGGGGGGTCGGTCCTGGAGGGGTCGGCCCTGGGAGGTCGGCCCTGGAGGGGTCGGCCCTGGGGGGTCGGCCCTGGGAGGTCGGCCCTGGAGGGGTCGGCCCTGGGAGGTCGACCCTGGGGGGGTCGGCCCTGGAGGGTCGGCCCAGGGGGGTCGGCCTGGAGGGGTCGGCCCTGGGAGGTCGGCCCTGGGGGGTCGGTCCTGGAGGGGTCGGCCCTGGAGGGGTCGGCCCTGGGAGGTCGACCCTGGGGGGGTCGGCCCTGGAGGGTCGACCCTGGGAGGTCGGCCCTGGAGGGGTCGGCCCTGGAGGGGTTGGCCCTGGGAGGTCGGCCCTGGAGGGGTCGGCCCTGGAGGGGTCGGCCCTGGGAGGTCGACCCTGGGGGGGTCGGCCCTGGAGGGTCGGCCCTGGAGGGGTCGGCCCTGGAGGGGTCGGCCCTGGGAGGTCGACCCTGGGGGGGTCGGCCCTGGAGGGGTCGGCCCTGGGAGGTCGGCCCTGGAGGGGTCGGCCCTGGGAGGTCGACCCTGGGGGGGTCGGCCCTGGAGGGTCGGCCCTGGGAGGTCGGCCCTGGAGGGGTCGGCCCTGGAGGGTCGGCCCTGGGAGGTCGACCCTGGGGGGTTGGCCCTGGAGGGGTCGGCCCTGGGAGGTCGACCCGGGGGGGGGGTCGGCCCTAGGGTTGAGAAGGAGAGCCAAGGCAAGATGCTCGCGACACTTCTTTCCGTTAAATGCTCTTCAAGCCATTATGACCATTTCTGCACCATTAAAGGCTCCAGCCCATTGACTCGACCGAGCATTAATAACGTAAGGTGGCCTTTGGGAAACCCACGCACACAACGTGACCTGTTGTTCTCTTTCTTCGTTATGACGAGAGCAATGCCGTGGATGGGTGTTGGAAGCTGAGGCCAAAGGGGGGCTCCGTCAGTTTTCTTCCTTCACGATTCTCTAACGGCGTTGGATCAGCCACATCAGATGCCCCCTCGCCCCTGAGACGAAGCGGGCCTACCCCAGCAAGGCGAAAGGGGTGTTTCCTCCCAAGTGGCTGATCCTCGCCTGATGCAGGGCTTCATGTGCCGACTGGTGTCGGGCTTCACACCTGGCTGTTGCAGGGCTTCATGTGCCGACGGGCGTCGGGCTTCATGCCTGGCTGGTGCAGGGCTTTGGTGCCGACGGGCATCGGGCTTCATGCCTGGCTGGTGCAGGGCTTTGGTGCCGACCAGGGTTGGGCTTTTGTTGCTGAGAACCAGTGGTACACCGCTCTGCCAGTGGTACACTGGGCTTCATGCCTGGCTGGCCCAGGGCTTTGGTGCCGACCGGGGTCGGGCTTTTGTTGCTGAGAGCTGGTGGTACACCGCTCTGCCAGTGGTACACTGGGCTTCATGCCTGGCTGGCCCAGGGCTTTGGTGCCGACCGGGGTCGGGCTTTTGTTGCTGAGAGCCGATGGTACACCGCTCTGCCAGTGGTACACTGGGCTTCATGCCTGGCTGGCCCAGGGCTTTGGTGCCAACCGGGGTCGGGCTTTCGTTGCTGAGAGCCGGTGGTACACCGCTCTGCCAGTGGTACACTGGGCTTCATGCCTGGCTGGCCCAGGGCTTTGGTGCCGACCGGGGTCGGGCTTTTGTTGCTGAGAGCCGGTGGTACACCGCTCTGCCAGTGGTACACTGGGCTTCATGCCTGGCTGGCCCAGGGCTTTGGTGCCGACCGGGGTCGGGCTTTCGTTCCTGAGAGCCGGTGGTACACCGCTCTGCCAGTGGTACACTGGGCTTCATGCCTGGCTGGCCCAGGGCTTTGGTGCCGACCGGGGTCGGGCTTTTATTGCTGAGAGCCGGTGGTACACCGCTCTGCCAGTGGTACATTGGGCTTCATGCCTGGCTGGCCCAGGGCTTTGGTGCCGACCGGGGTCGAGCTTTTATTGCTGAGAGCCGGTGGTACACCGCTCTGCCAGTGGTACACTGGGCTTCATGCCTGGCTGGCCCAGGGCTTTGGTGCCGACCGGGGTCGGGCTTTCGAAACGCCAACACGAGGTTGGTCTTGAAGGCTGATACAAGGTTGGTCTTCCCTGCATGACATTTTTAAGTGTCAATGAAAGAAGACTGTCTTAGGTGCATTGTACTTATCTCTTGTAGCACCCCTGTTTTCCCTATGTGGACTTGAGCATTTCCGCCCGCTGGTGGTCTGCCCCCCTGGGAATCAAGTTGGGACGGCGCCTGGAGTCGGTTGATGACCAGCTCCTTTCCGAAATGAAGCTGGGGACCCATCTTTGGAGTGCAGTGAAGAGAGAGATGGGATCCAGAGCCGGGGACGTTGGAGCAGAGCCACGGACAAGAGTCGGAGTCGAACTCGGGAGCTAGAGGTCGCCGAGGGAAGCCCGAGCAGCCAACGGCCGTTGGAGATGAGCGGCTGGGAGAGTCCGCTGAAGTTGGACGGTTAGGAGATGATGTTGCTGGGAGTTATAGGATTCGGGCAGCCTCGACATTGATTCAAGGTAAGGAGCCCTCCAGCTTCCATGGTCCTTCTCTTTCCTATGAAGTCTCATTACGTGCATGGGTGCATGTAATGCATCTGGACGTGGCTACTTTGGGAGCTTTCACTTGGACTTGGGATGCGGCAGAGAGGAAGAGAAGCTTGCCTGGCGCTCGGGGATGTGGTGCCAGGAGCATGAAAACGGGAGCCTCCGGGGCTGGATCTGATGCCGAGGCGCTAGCGCCGGGTCTGGAGAAGAGCCAATGCCTCGGGGCAGAGTCGAGAACCGGAGCCATGGCCGAACCTTCCTCTGCATCGCTGTCCATAGGTGAGAAGGCTGCTTGTGCGGCGAGTGGTGGCTCTCTGAGCTTTAAGTCGCTGATGGGCTTGATGATGTTGGACCTCTTGCTGGGGAGATTCCCAGCAGGATAAAGGATGGCTGGCCTGGGCAGTGACCAAAGGGCGAGTAGAATCTTTTGCTCGCTGTTGCATGGTCATAAGATGTTGCTTCTAGAGCTTTTGGACAGCCACCGTCAATGTTTGGATTTGTAGAATGAGTGGCAACATGTTCTGTTTGAATGGTCTGAGATAGTGATGATGGAACGAAAGGCTGGCCTCCTGCTGCTCAGCTCGTTGAAGGTGCCCCCCAGCTTAACTGGTGAAATCTTCACAATCCACCATCTTCAGGATCCACCGTTTTGATAAAAAGGGATGAGGATCTGCAAACTAGCATCGTTGATCCTCCCTTCCTGGCGCGCCAATCTGATGACGCCAAATCACCGGCCTCGAGCGTGCGGTCGTCTCCTCCAGTGAGCTCCTCGCGCCTGCAAGCAAGTCCCGGGGGCCGGAGGGGGCCCCAGCGGGACCCTCCGACGCTCAAGTCAATGGTCTGGGCATCAGCCGTGAGCTTGAGGAAGCTCGAAAGAGAAAAAGAGAGAGAGAGGCCCAGAGAGGAGCCTCCTCGGTGTGGGCGTTTAGGAGTGTTATGAGTTTCTTCTCCCCCCTGGTCGAGGTCCCTCTTACCTTTTTATAGATGCCTGGAATCCGTGGGCTTGGGGCGTGATCACTTGTTAGAGCATTAATTGATTGGCAGTACAGTGGAGCTTACCTCCATATGACGTGTCAAGCTGTAGGCCGTGTCCTGTCAGAGTAGGTGGTCGCAGGGCATGGCCGATCGTTACGGCGCTTGCCAACACGTCTCCTATGTCACCTTTTTGGTTGTCCAATGCGGACAATGATGGGTGACAGTTAGTCGTGTGGATCCCAAGGTACAGTCGTTGGGGGAGAAGGATGATGTTGAGTTGAAGCCAACTATCCCTCGTAGAGTGTTGAGTATGGAGTGCTTGCGTGGCCCTGCTCATGCCCTTGGATGAGCTTGCATGGCACTGTTCACGTACAAGGCTCCGTTCACTTACTTGCATGGCATTGTTAACGGCGAGGGAGCTTGGCCGTCGTCGGGGTTTGGCCTTGGAGGGGTCGGCCCTGGAGGGGTCGGCCCTGGGGGGGTCGGCCCTGGAGGGGTCAGCCCTGGGAGGTCGACCCTGGGGGGTCGGCCCTGGAGGGGTCGGCCCTGGGAGGTCGGCCCTGGGGGGGTCGGCCCTGGAGGGGTCGGCCCAGGGGGGGTCGGCCCTGGAGGGTTGGCCCTGGGAGGTCGGCCCTGTGGGGTCGGCCCTGGAGGGGTCGGCCCTGAGAGGTCGACCCTGGGGGGTCGGCCCTGGAGGGTCGGTCCTGGGAGGTCGGCCCTAGAGGGGTCGGCCCTAGAGGGGTCGGCCCTGGGAGGTCGGCCCTGGGAGGTCGGCCCTGGGGGGGTCGGCCCTGGAGGGTCGGCCCTGGAGGGGTCGGCCCTGGGGGGTCGGTCCTGGAGGGGTCGGCCCTGGGAGGGGGGGGGGGCCGGAGGGGTCGGCCCTGGGAGGTCGACCCTGGGGGGGTCGGCCCTGGAGGGGTCGGCCCTGGGGGGGTCGGCCCTGGAGGGGTCGGCCCTGGGAGGTCGGCCCTGGGGGGGTCAGCCCTGGAGGGGTCGGCCCTGGGAGGTCGACCCTGGGGGGGTCGTTCCTGGAGGGTCGGCCCTGGGAGGTCGGCCCTGGAGGGGTCGGCCTGGAGGGGTCGGCCCTGGGATGTCGACCCTGGGGGGGTCGGCCCTGGAGGGTCGGCCCTGGGAGGTCGGCCCTGGGGGGGTCGGCCCTGGAGGGGTCGGCCCTAGGAGGTCGACCCTGGGGGGGTCGGCCCTGGGGTTGAGAAGGAGAGCCAAGGCAAGATGCTCGCGACACTTCTTTCCGTTAAATGCTCTTCAAGCCATTATGACCATTTCTGCACCATTGAAGGCTCCAGCCCATTGACTCGACCGAGCATTAATAACGTAAGGTGGCCTTTGGGAAACCCACGCACACAACGTGGACCTGTTGTTCTCTTTCTTCGTTATGACGAGAGCAATGCCGTGGATGGGTGTTGGAAGCTGAGGCCAAAGGGAGGCTCCGTCAGTTTTCTTCCTTCACGATTCTCTAACGGCGTTGGATCAGCCACATCAAGACTAGTCCCTTTGAATCAGAGTTCAAGTCACCACAACTCTTCTTACTTCCCTAAGGATTTTTAATCTAATCCTTCCTTTTTATCTTCTATACTGGAATCCTTCCAAGTCAGTTGACCAGACTTGAAATCCTCACAAGCCAATTGATCAAATCTTTGACTCCTTTAACTCCCTGGCTTGGAACTTCTTCCTGAGCTCCTCCACTCTCATGTATTCCAAAGCCATGAGATACCTTGGAATTCCTCCTGGAACAGCTCCTTCACTGGGATCTTCACGTGAGCAAGGAAGACCTCCACCTATGACTCTCTTCACGTTTTCATGTATTGACATGCCCTCTTCACGCGTCCCCATAAAGCAAAATCGCTGCCATTCGCTGGATCACCACCAAGCCATGGGTCTTCCTGGAGTCTGTCCAGTTCCTGGGAGCGGAACTGGAGCCTTCCCACCACAAGCGAGTCCTGGAAGCGAAAAATTGCTGGAGCGATGGATCCGAAGGGAGGCAGAGCATGGGATGAGTCGTAGAAGGTCTTCCATCTTGGGGAGAGAGAGAAGATGGGGGAGAAGAAAGAAGATACGGCTATGGCTCTGTGATGAGAGAGGATTGGAAGAAAATAATATATTCTCTATTCCTTCGAATCTTAGAGACTAGGGTTTAAATACATCCACGAAGTGGGCCAGGCCCAAACTCAACAAAAACTCCCATGAACTAACTCAATGAGATTAAACTAATTTCCAAGCCCGTATACACTCGTGACTTGATTTAATCTCAACCGTTGGACTCATACCCAACCCAATACAAGTTAGCCCCTCTGAGCCTTGATAGCACCACACCAGGCCCAACAATCTTCACCTTGATGCTTTCAAGGTGGAGATTTTATTTCATCCAAACAAGATAAATTTTATTTTCTCTCCTATTTTTCCTTCTAGTTTTCTTTTCTCCCTAGTTTTCTCTTCATCCAAACATAGGCTAAAAGTCTCCTCTAGAGTGGGCTTCTCCTTCTTAAATGCTGGAGCTTTGAGCACTTAAAAGAAGCCTCCTTGAATATTTGGTGGAGCCTTGAATGAGCTTTGAATGACTTTTGCTCCCTTAAAAGTTAGCTATTTGAAACAGCAAAGGATGAGTTCTCTATTGAATTTTTTTTACTTAATCCTTCTCAAAACACTTCAAATCCTCCATTTGAACTTGTATTTATGGTCTTCTTAAGGATTAGAATGTCAACTAACCATTTTGGACTGTTGGGGGTGGTTGGAGTGAGAGTTTTGAAGCTTGAATCATGTTAGAAATTAGCCATTACATTGCCATTTACTAGGTTAGTCGGCTACCATGCCGGCTAACTCAAAAGTTTTTCTAAAAAAACCACCATTAACCGGCTACCATGCCGGCTAACATAGGAAAAGTTTCTGAAAAAAACTTTTGAAGCCATTTACACTGTGTTAGTTGGCTACCATGGTGACTAATGAAAGAAAACTCACTGGAAACACTTCATGAAGCCATTTTTCACTATGTTAGTCGGCTACCATGCCAACTAATCAAGGAAAACTTCCTGTAAAACTTTTGTGAAGCTCAAATTTCTCTTGTTAGCTGACATGGAAGTCAGCTACCTTATTCCAAATATCCAGAAATGATTCCAACTCCATGAAAAACTCTTGATTTGATGAATCCAATAAGTTAGCCCTTTCATCTTAATTCTTTTCCATAGAATTTATTTCCAAACATATGAATCTTAATTGTTTAAGGCTTGAAACCTTCTTCTTTGGCCTTGATCTTCTTCAATACTTCCTTAAACTAGAGACCTTGTTAAGAGCTTGGATTCTAACTTCTTTATTTTTGGTGATAGATGAATACCTACATTTCACTATAGCTCTACATGGAACTTATTAGTGAATTACTTAATGGTTTTGTAATCATCAAAATTAATGTAAGGTCAATAAAAAATTTTCATTTCTCCCATTTGAAAAACTTGCTCATCTTCTAAGAATCTCAAGCCCCCATTTGCCTTGGCTTTAGTAGTCTTACACAAATGGGGTTTTATAGGGCCAAATGAAATTTAAATCACTGCAAAAATTCTAATTCTAATCTTCTTCTTGTCTTTCTTTTATATGTAGCTCACATTTTCTGCTCCATTGGTGCTAGCTTTGTTAAATTGACATTGATACAAGGTTGATGTGATGGTATAAAAAAGAGGTTAAATTTTACAAAGTTTGTGCAATCTTTAGTGGTTTTGCCTATATGATAAGTTCCTATTTTCTATTTACTTTTTTGATTAACTTGTAGTTTATATTAGGAAAGAAATGGGATGGGAGAACTGAAAGCATGGGATGCATACATGTGTTAGGTTGGCAGACCCATTATTCATGATAGAGAAATTATGTGCACCCCATCTAATACTAATGTTGACCCACTTATTGATTTTGATAATTAACAAAAGCCATGAGTATATTCCTTATGTTACTAATGAAATTGATAAGTATTTTAGGAATTTAGAAAGGTTAAATATTCAAATTTTGTATAAAATAGGCTTGAATCAGTTTTTAATGGTATATGTCAAAGTTCAGAGTTTAGAGCCGACACCCGCAGTCATTAGAGCCGACTTCAGAGTGTATCGGAACAGTTTGATACTTTCGGCACGGTTTAGAGTCGACACCTGAAAAGTTAGAGCCAACTCTAACCTGAGATAGTGAACTATTTTTCTGCTTCAGAGTTTAGAGTCGACACCTGCGAAATTAGAGCCGACTCTAACCTAAGAACAGAGACTATATTTTTTGGAATACTGTTAGAGCCGACACCCAGAAAATTAGAGCCGACTCCAGCTCACGATGTGTCGACACCACAGAATTCAGAGCCGACTCCACGATGAACTTTTCTTACTATTTTTAGAAACTCGATTTAGAGCCGCCACCTTGAAAAGTTAGAGCCAACTCCAACCTGTAAGAGTCGATTTTCAAATTTGTTAAAATCAGCTCCAACGGTCATATTTCTTCACCCACTCTTCAACAGCTCTATTCTTTTGCGTAAGGAACTAATCCAAAGTACTCTCAACGGTTAGTTTGCATCAAAAACATGGATTAAGAGAAATTATAAAAAGGGGTTCCAACCATTCAAAATACACAGAAGAAAATTGAGAAGGAAAAGAGAGAAATCAAGAAATTTCAAAGAAGAAAATCTCTGTGTCAAAGCCTAACTATTGAAAGGGATAGAAGAGAAATCCAAAAGCCTTCCAAGATCAAATCCAAAGGATTTTCATCGATTTGAAGAAGAAAAGCAAGAGCCCTAGTTCTTCAACCTTCTCTTCACCAAGCTTTATTCAAGTGCCTAAGCTCAAGCTTTGATAGTTCATTCAGAAGAGAAGAGAAAAAGAAGAAAAGAAGAAAAGCTCAACTTCAAATAGCTTCAAATTAGGTTTTTCTATTCTCATTTTACTCATATTGTTATTTGCTCATTTGAGGAGCTTTTAATTTGCTGTAAGCATATATTTGAGTTGTTTATTTTCTGATTCAATCAGAAGGATTGAATTAGTTGAGGTAGTTGACCTCGGGCAAGCTAAGATTTGCTTGCATTAGGTTTTGTGCTGGTGAACCTGTGAAAACCGACTGGGTTCGTTGTGACCTTATTGTAAAATAACAAGTTCGGGTTGTGATCTTGCAAAATAACTCAGCTGTAATCAGGGTTATTATAGTGTGGACCCAAGAGTTGCTTGGGAGTGGATGTAGGTATAGCTAACACCGAACCACTATAAACCTTTTGTGTTTGTCATGCTTATCTCTCTCTCTCTTTTTATATTGTGCTCAACATTCATATGATCACTTCACTTGTGCACATTCTTCTTGTGGAATTAGTTTTAATTGTAAAATTTTTTAAAGAACCAATTCACCCCCCCTCTTGGGTTGCCATCTGGGTCAATAATTGGTATCAAAGCTTGTGCTCATTTCGGCTTGATCTAACAATCAAGAGCTAAAGATCCAAATGACAGCTCAAGCTGGCTCTTCTTTTTCTGAAGGTCAATCCACAAACCGACCACCTTTGTTTAGTGGCACAAACTATTCATATTGGAAAGCTAGAATGAGAATTTTTATTCAAGCTTTAGACTATGAATTATGGAGTGTCATCATCAATGGTCCTAGCACTCCCACATACTTAGTAGATGGATCCATTGTTCCTAAACCCAAAAGGGATTTGAATGAAAATGATAGGAAAATGGCTTAGCTCAATGCCAAGGTCATGAATGTCCTATACTGTTCTTTGGATGCAAATGAATTCAATAGAATATCCACTTGCATCTCAGCCAAAGAAATATGGGATAGGTTGAAAGTTACTCATGAGGGTACCAACCAAGTTAAAGAATCCAAAATTAACATTTTGGTGGATAAATATGAACTTTTTAGCATAGATCAAAATGAATCAATTACATGCATGTATACTAGATTTACTGATATAGTAAATGGATTGAAAAGTCTTGGTCAGACCTATACTAACTCTAAATTGTTGCAAAAAATTCTTAGGTCTCTTCCAAGAACATGGGAAGCCAAAGTGACAGCTATCCAAGAAGCCAAAGATCTGAATATTCTACCTTTGGAGGAGCTACTTGGATCTCTTATAACCCATGAGCTTACAATGAAGAAACATCAAGAAGAAGATGTGAAAAAGAAAAGGACAGTTGCACTCAAAGCTACAGAAAATGAAAAGAGCAGCAGTGAAGAAAATAAAGAAGATGATGAGACTGCTCTTCTTGCAAAAAATTCAAAAAATTTATGCAAGGAAGGAGACCCTTTCACAAGAAAAAACTGGTATTAAAATGGAAGGAGAAAAAGAAAAGGACAAGGATAAGGAAAAGGATCCCTTGATATGCTACGAATGCAAGAAACTGGGACATTTCAGATCAGAATGTCCTCAACTTAAGAAGGGATACAAAAAGAAGAAGAAGGCGTATGTTGCAACTTAGAGCGATAGCAAGGAATCTTCATCTGAAGATGATCAAAAGAGGTTGCCAACATATGCTTCATGAAAATGATGAAAATGAGGCAAATTCTGAAACCCCCAATGATGATTTTACTTTTGATGAACTATATGATGCTTTTAATGAATTGGTTAGTGATTTCAAGATTTTAAGAATGAAAAACAAAACTTTGAAAACTGAAAACTTAGATCTTCTCAAAAAGAAAAATGAACTAGTTCTTGAAATTAAAAATTTAAAATCTGAAAAGGAAGACACACTAAAGGAAAAAGAATTAATTTTTACTGAAAATCTTAATCTGAAGAAAGAAATTAAAAAATATAAAAATATTATTGATAATTTATAAATAGCTTAGAAAAGCTTAATCTACTTTTGAACAATCAAAGAGCTATTTTCGACAAAGCTGGTTTAGGATATAGACCACATATGAAACAAAAATTTGTCAACAATTTCTTCATAAAGAAACCAATCAAAAATAATATTTCCTGTTACCATTGTAGCAAAAAGGGACATAAATCTTATGAATGTAATTACAAAATGTCTCATAAGAATTTAAATCATAAAGGTAAGAAAATATGGGTTCCAAAAAGAACTATGTTTATTGTTACTAACCATGAAGGACCCAAGAAGGCTTGGATACCTAAACAAAAGATATGATTGCTTTGCAGGAGTGTCTTGCGGCCAAAGGATCAAAAAGAAAATGATATCTTGATAGCGGCTGCTTAAGACACATGACAGGTGACAAGGAGCAATTCATCACCCTTAAAGCTAAAAGGAGGAGTTGTAACTTTTGGAGATAATGGCAAAGGCCAAATCATGGGCTTTGGTAAAATTCAAATCACTCCATCCACTTTTATTGAAAATAATTTATATGTATATGGATTAAAGCATAATTTAATTAGCATTAGCCAACTTTGTGATAAAGGTTTCAAAGTTTTCTTTGAAGCTTCTATCGGCACTGTATCAAATTCTATTGATAATAGCATTATATTTATTGGAAATAGAAATGATAATGTATACTTAATTGATTTGGACAATTTCTACTAGTAACCATTGCCTAATTACTGATAATGCTAAGGTAAATGAGATTAGATGGCTATGGCATCGTAGATTAGGTCATGCAAGCACACACTTAATTTCAAAATTGCTTAGAATGGATTTAGTTAAAGGACTTTTAAAATTAGATTTTGAAAACAATAGAATTTATGATGCATGTCAATTTGGAAAACAAATCAGGAATTCTTTCAAATCTAAAAATATTGTTTCCACCACTAGGCCACTCGAACTACTACATATGGACCTTTTTGGACCTACTAGAACCATCGGTCTAGGAGGAAAGAAATATGGTCTTGTAATAGTAGATGATTACTCTAAATTCACTTGGGTATTGTTTTTAGCTCACAAAGATGAGACTTTATCTATATTTCTAAAATTCTTCAAGAAAGTCACAAATGAGAAAAACACCACCATAGTGTCTCTTAGAAGTGAACATGGAACTGAATTTAAAAATTATTATTTAAAAATTTTTGCATTGAAAATGACATTCATCATAACTTCTCTGCACCTAGAATACCTCAACAGAATGGAGTTGTAGAAAGGAAAAATAGAACTCTAGAAGACATGGCCCGTACCATGCTATGTGAAAGCCAACTCCCAAAATATTTCTAGGCGGAAGCATAAACACTGCATGTTACATCCTAAATAGAGCCTTAATTAGACCAATCCTTAAGAAAACTTTCTATAAACTATGACATAATAGGAAACCCAACATTAGTTATTTTTATGCATTTGGTTGTCGATGTTTCATTCATAATAATGGTAAGACAATCTTGAAAATTTGATGCAAAATCAGATGAAGGTATATTCTTAGGATATTCCACTTTAGCAAAGCTTATAGAGTGTTTAATAAGAAGTATCTAATTGTAAAAGAGTTAATTCATGTAGTATTTGATGAATCTTTAGCATCAAGTTCTGAAAAGATAGATGATGAGGAAGATAGGATTTGCTTGAAAGAGATCTTAAAAAATTAAATGTCGATGTATCTTCAGATCATGAACCAGAAGCTAAGGATGATGACTCACCTAAGGATGATGATTGATACTACTCGTAATGATGTAGATCTACCTAGAGATTGGAGATATGCTTATGGTCATCCAAAGAACTTAATCATAGGCGATCCATCTCAAGGTGTAAGAACTAGATCATTAATGAGAAACATCAATAATCATCTTGCATTTGTATCCATATAGAACCTAAGACAATTGAGGAAGCTAAAAAAGATAGTAATTGGATGTTTGCTATGTAAGAGGAATTAAATCAATTTACTAGGAATAAAGTATGGAAACTAGTTGATAGACCCAAAGGTCATCCGGTTATAGGATCTAAATGGGTATTTAGAAATAAATTAGATAAAATGGCATTGTTATTAGAAATAAAGCTAGATTAGTTGTAAAAAAATATAATCAGAAGGAATGAATTAATTTTGATGAAACCTTTGCATCTGTTGCTAGATTAGAAGCCATTATATTGTTACTTGCATTTGCATGTTATATGAACATTAATTTATTTTAAATGGATGTGAAAAGTGCATTTTTAAATGATTTTATAAATGAGAAATTTTTGTTGAACAACCACCTGGTTTTGAAGATCATGAATTTTCAAATCATGTTTTTAAACTACACAAAGCACTTTATGATTTAAAACAAGCACCTAGAGCTTGGTATGATAGACTAAGTAAATTTCTAATTGAAAATGATTTCTCAAGAGGAAATGTTGATAAAACCCTGTTTTTGAAAAGAAAAGATAAAGACTTATTGGTAGTACAAATCTATGTAGATGATATAGTATTCGGTGCTACTAACAATCTTCTTTGTCAAGATTTTGCAAAGTTAATGTAGGAAAAATTTGAGATGAGCATGATGGGAGAACTTAACTTCTTCCTTGGACTTCAACTCAAACAAGAAAAAGAGAGAATTTTCATCAACCAAGCAAAGTACACTAAAGAAATTCTCAAGAAGTTTGGTATGGAATCAGTTAAATCTCTTGGAACACCTATGAGTCCTTCATGCAAACTCGATAAAGATGAAGATGGTAAGCAAATAGATCAAAAATATTATAGAGGTATAATTGGTTCTCTACTTTACTTAATAGCTAGTAGACCTGATATTATGTTTGCTGTATGCTTATGTGCTAGATATCGGTCTGAGCCTAAAGAATCTCACTTAATTGCTATAAAAAGAATTCTCAGATATTTAAGTGAAACTAAAAATGTAGGATTATGGTATTCTAGAGATTTAACATTAAATTTGATTGCATATTCTGACACAGATTTTGCTAGTTGTAAGTTAGATAGAAAAAGCACAAGTGGTGCATGCCAATTTTTAGGTAGTAACTTAATCTCTTGGTTTAGCAAAAAGAAAAATTCAGTTGCATTATCAACTGCTAAAGCTGAATATGTTGCAGCTGAAAGTTGATATGCTCAAATTCTTTGGATTAAGCGACAACTTGAAGATTATGGTATAACACTTGATAAAACTTCAATTAGATGTGATAACACTAGTGCAATAAATTTGACAAAAAAATCCAATTAAACACTCAAGAACTAAACACAGAAATAAGACACCATTCATTAGAGAACATGTAGCTAATAATGATGTTGGTCTTGATTATGTATGTACTGCATATTTATAAAATCTTTAAGTAAGAGAGATTTTGTTATCTTAGAGGAGAATTAGGAGTCTATGATCTATTGGAATGATTTTAAATCTCCTAGGAATGATTATCTAGAATTCAATCATTTTCTTGAAAATTCTCTTATGATTCTAAGGAAAACTTATCTAGATATTTGAACCTCTTGATTCACCACATTCTAAGGAAGATTTGTCCAAAGTTTGATGATTATTTTGACAAGTTTCATATCTTTGAAACTCTCATTTTTCACTGAAACTGTCTTGGAGCCGACACCACTGATGTTGGAGTCGACTCTAATTTTATTTGCCCTCTGTCTGTGATTTTGGAGCCGACACTTGCTATTGCGGAGCCGACTCTATTTCGGGCGTTGACTGTGTTAACGACTTGAGTCAACATCTGGCTTTGCGGGAGCCGACACCATGTGGTCCCACTTTGACTATTTTAGGGCACAGTCGACACCTCTTCATTTCTACTCGACTCCAATCCTTTCCAAACCTTCTCCATTTGTTCCAAAACCTAAAATCCCTCAAATTCATCCTCTCCTAGCATTTAATGGCACCCAAACGCAATGCTTCAGCCTTTGGAGTAACAATGACAACCGGAAGGAGGACAGCAAGGCGTCCGCGAGACAGCCATCACCAAGTTCGTCTTCCACCTCGTCATCCTCAACTCCAAGCCTGATTCCCTCTCCACCTTCTTTCCAGATCGATCTCCTAGCCAGGAAGGTCATCACCATAGGAAGGAAGGTTGATTTCAGTTTCTTTGATGCGGAAGGATTCACATTAGGGAGGCAACTCAAGGAAATGGGTTGGAAAAAGATATGTTCTTTGGACGTCCCTACCTACCCAGCTCTAGTGAAAGATTTTTATCATAATTTGACCTAGAGGAGATGGAGGTATAGTCAGTTATGTTAGAGGAACAAAATTCACTTAACTTCAGAAATATTGAAAAATTTATTAAAAATTCCAGTTGTTGGTTTGATAGCTAATTCTCACAGTGAAAGAGGAGAAGCTTTGTCTAGAATTCTTGCTAAGAATATGACTGATTTTGAAGAAGTCAGGGCAAACCAATTACCCTTGGAATTGAGACTATTACACAATATTTGCAGTAGGATTTTATTTCCTAAAACTGGAAGATTTTAATATGTATCTGAAAGAGATATTGTTGTTATGGATTGTGTTGTTACTGGTCAGCCCATAAATTTAGCTGGTATGATGATTGGTTATATGGCTGAGGCAAGTAGCAAGAAGAGATCAACCTTGCCTTATGAAATGATATTAACTATGGCCTTTCAAAGTCAAGGAGTGAACATTTTGGATAATGAGCCTATGAAGAATCTAAGATATACAGTGCTACTCTATACCGTATGGGATTTATGAAAGTTAATGGGCAATGGGAGAGAAAAGGACATGTAGATGAAAGGGCAGCTGATGTTGAGACTGTAGTCCCTGGTCCCTCAAAGGTAGGACCATCTGTGAGGCACTCTTCACCAGGACCTAGCAGTTCAGCACCCCCAGCAGTACCAGCACCTACAACTTCTGTCCAAGTATCTTCTGAATTTTTGAGAGATAGATTGAATAGCTTAAAGCCTTATTTGCATATCATGAAGTCAAAATTAAGAATAATGTAGAAAATCAACTTTTGGGGATAAGGCAGTTGTGCTATTCTTTGGAGGAAAAAGTTAGTGAGATTGATTCATCGCTTAGTACATCCTCAAATACCTTGAAGACTGACTTAAAGCTAATATTAGATAAAATCAAGGACATAGGAGGTGACTCAGATACTTACTCTAGATGTAATGCTGAACTTCAAGAGAAGGTTGCATCTGCTGCTTTATTGGTTGAGAAGATGTTGAATGACTTTATAAAGATTCAAGAGAATGGAATAGGGCAGATCTTAGCTCAACTTAAGAAGATTTTGAGATGATCCATTTCCAAGCAAATTCAACTTCAATCAAATCAAATTCAAGCTTTCTTTAGATTTTTAGTTTGTAACTAGGATAAATGATATCTTTTTGATGTAATGATGCATTTGTAGTGACTAAATGAATATTATATGAATGATGTAATGATGTAATGTTGTCTTGACTTGTTTAGACAATTTGTACTCAATGAATATTATATGAAGTCAATCTTGATACTTGAATTTTGAATTTTGAGTTATTCAATTCTTGCATTGATTTTGATTTAAGCAATATCTACCCTCTTCTTAACCTTTTTGTTGATAACAAAAAAGGGGGAGAAAGAGTGTATGTATATGCATGGAACTTATATATGCATGGAATGGAATTAATGTTAAATGGAATTAAAATATGCATGAGGAGAAAGAATGTATATGCATGGAATTTAAATGAACTTAAAATAGTTACGTATGCACATACATAGGGGGAGCTACCTCACTCAGGGGAGCTTAACTATGAATTTACTTATTTTGACAATTATGCATTAATTGATTACGCATATACTCAATATTTTTATCATCATCAAAAAGGGAAGATTGTTGATCCACTTATTAATTTTGATGATTAACAAAAGCCATGAGTATATTTCTTATGTTACTAATAAAATTGACAAGTGTTTCATGAATTTAGAAAGGTTAAATATTCAAATTTTGTATAAAAATAGGCTTGAATCAGTTTTTAATGGTATATGTCAAAATTCAGAGTTTAGAGCCAACACCCGCAGTCATTAGAGCTGACTCCAGAGCGTATCGGAACAGTTTGATACTTTCGGCATGGTTTAGAGTCGACACCTGGAAAGTTAGAGCCGACTCTAACCTGAGATACAGTGAACTATTTTTCTGCTTCAGAGTTTAGAGTCGACACCTACGGAATTATAGCCGACTCTAACCTAAGAACAGAGACTATATTTTTTGGAATACTGTTAGAGCCGACACCCAGGAAATTAGAGCCGACTCCAGCTCACGATGTATCAACACCACAGAATTTCAGAGCCGACTCCACGACAAACTTTTTCTTACTATTTTTGGAAACCCGACTTAGAGCCGACACCTTGAAAAGTTAGAGCCGACTCCAACCTATCAGAGTCAATTTTAAATTTGTTAGAATCAGCTCCAACAGTCATATTTCTTCACCTACTCTTCAATGGCTCTATTCTTTGCGTGAGGAACTAATCTAAAGTACTCTCAATGGCTAGTTTGCATAAAAAACATGGACTAAGAGAAATTATAAAAAGGGGTTTCGACCGTTCAAATACACAGAGAAAAACGAGAAGAAAAAGAGAGAAATCAGGAAATTTTAAAGAAAAAATCTTTGTGTCAAAGCCTAACTGTTGAAAAGAGATAGAAGAGAAATCCAAAAGCCTTCCAAGATCAAATCCGAAGGATTTCCATCGATTTGAAGAAGAAAAGCAAGAGCCCTAGTTCTTCAACCTTCTCTTTACTAAGCTTTCTTCAAGTGCCTAAGCTCAAGCTTTGATAGTTCATTCAGAAGAGAAGAGGAAAGAAGAAAAGAAGAAAAGCTCAACTTCAAATAGCTTCAAAGCAGGCTTTTCTATTCTCATTTTACTCATATTGTTATTTGCTCATTTGAGGAGCTTTTAATTTGCTGTAAACATATATTTGAGTTGTTTGTTTTCTGATTCAATCAGGGGGATTGAATTAGTTGAGGTAGTTGACCTCGGGCAAGCTAAGATTAGCTTGCGTTAGGTTTTGTGCTGGTGAACCTGTGAAAACTGGCTGGGTTCGTTGTGACCCCATTGTAAAACAACAAGTTTGGGTTGTGATCTTGCAAAATAACTCAGCTGTAATCAGAGTAATTATAGTGTGGATCCAAGAGTTGCTTGGGAGTGGATGTAGGTGTAACTAACACCAAACCACTATAAACCTTTTGTGTTTATCGTGCTTATCTTTCTCTTTTTACATTGTGCTCAGCATTCATATCATCACTTCACTTGTGCACATTCTTCTTTGGAATTAGTTTTAATTGTAAAATTTTTTAAAGAACCCAATTCACCCCTCCCCTCTTGGGTTGCCATCTGGGCTAACAACTAAGATTGGTCAAAGCAGGTGCATTTGATAAGTATCCCCATTCCTATTAGATAAAAAAAATTCAAAATAGGTTTGATGGGACTAAAAATTAGGGAAGTCTTTGAAAAATTTTAGAATTCTAGGGTTGCATGTCATATAAGAATAATATATAGCATGCTGCACAACTAAGAATATTCATCTCTAAAATAAAAGAAATCTCACTTATGTATTAAACAAATTTTGCTCATATATAACATTCTTGCCTGTTAGATGAAATTCTATATCAACATTTTTTTCTCTAAAGTTATTATTTTTATTAGAATTATTATTTAAAGATAAATTTTTGATTTTCTTTTTTTTTTAAATCATTGAGAACAAAAGGGAGGTGAACATTTCATTAGTAGTGATCAAAGGAGGAATAATAAAGAAGAATTGAGGATTAGTAATTAAAGAAAAAATTTAGGAAAGACTTATGCGAGATGGCTAAGTTGGTTTTCCAACGATTAGATAAAATGTAATTTACTCACTTGACTTTTTTTTTTGGCTAATAAGATGATAAACTTTTCCTTGAAATTTTTTGAGTCTAAATGATATTCATGGGTATTTAACTTGCCATCTAATTACTTTAATTGGAGAAAGCGAAGACAGTAAGCAAATTAAAATGTTGAATAACCTTTTCATAAAATTTACCCATTAGGTCTTATAGGAAATTAAAAATTAAGGCAGTATTTTATAAAGGGGATAAGGAGGGATATCCCCTGTATATCCCTCTTATTCCATAAGCCACAACTACACGGGTTAGTTGGAAATAATTTTAATCAAGGGGATAACCCATGTTTAACCATGGGTTATTCCCTCACAATCTATTTCCTAAACATGGGTTATCTTTTCAATTTATTTTCTAGGAAATGAAGAAATAGCTGATTTAGCAAAGAGGATAACAAAAGTTATCCTCTGGATTCACTTTTTTGCATTTGATATGACTATAGGATAGCCAGGAGATATCACTAAAGATATCCCATGAAAAATTTCTATCCTGTACTCTTATCTAAGGTTAGAGTTTTTCCTACCAAACACTACCTAAAGATAATTAAACGAATCAAGGAATAAACCCATAAATGGGAGATATCCCATTATTACCTTCCATATATAAATATAAATATAGATACATGTCAAGATGCATATACCCTATAATTAAATACATATTCACTGCAACTAACCACCCTCTCATACATGTGACTCTGCCCATCGTTCCCTAATTACCATGTCATCTTCTTGAATCAGTTATAGCCAAACGTGGCAATAGCAAGCTCCAATTAAACAAAAGGCCCTCCAAACTTTAGCTCAAAATGCTTAGAATATTACTTTCCTCCTGTTATATGAGATTAACTAAATTTGATAAAATAGCTGATCTATCCCATGTTAATCCCACAATGGCACGTTAGATTTTAATGGATCTAATGGGACGTCAGTTGAAATGTTCGAAAATATATATACTTGATGATGGATCCAGATTTATAAGAGAAGTATTTGAAATAAAAGCTGAACTCAATTATTTCATCATTTATTACCATATTAAAAAGAAGTTAAAAGCCAGCGAATACATGGGTGGTTGTGTGAGAGTAAACAGAATATGGAACAATCCAAATATATCCGGCGGTTTCCCTAACTGTTTCTTTCCATTTCGAGAAATTGGCTTAGATGAGATATATGGAGAAAGAGAGTGGTTTATTACTTTATTGGCGGCTGGTTTTGACTTTGAGAGAGAGAGAGAGAGAGGGAGAAAAAGAAGAGAGATTGCGTTGTTTTTGATCTGTCGGATGCTACTAGCCTTAATCTTCGTCGGCGGTGAAGACTAGCGACAAAGAGAAGTCGCTCGACGACTGGCTCCCGATCACGTCGGACCGGAGTGCCACGTGGTAGGGGAATTGCCGCAAGATCGTTTCTTTGGGTTGTTTTGCTTGTGAACTTGTTCTTCTGGTGGCGTGAGATTTTTGTTGTGGATTCCTGAAGCCCGTAGTGTACCTACTCGTGTTGTAAGGCACTGGCATTGGCGGGTTTTGATGGAAACTAGTACATGTTTAGATGAAGGATTGTGTATACTATATGCTTTTAGTGATACATGGCAGAAATTTGAGAACAAGATTAAGTCTTTTGGTTTCTTTTTTTTCCTTTTTATTTTGCTAGTATATATGACAAGTTTCATTCCTAAATTGGGTTATTTTATGGCTGCATGGTGAACCACCGAAGGAAAATCACTCCAAGATCTTTGTTTGGAAGTTCTACATGGATGGATAGAATGCATTGTGTTATATGTTAGGTTTGTAGGGCTGGATGCTTTCCTTGGATTGTGTTGATATCTGGATGGATTTGTTAGTGAAAGAGAAGTTTATCCTTCTGAACTCATCTTAGCTTCTAGGTGCAAGGAAGAAAGCTGACCAGGGTTTGTGAGATTCTTTCTTAGTCTCAAAGAAATTCATGTTTTCTGAGTAACAAATTTTAAGATCTCTTTCCAAGGATTGTGGACCCTGATTTTAGAATGGAGTAATCTTTATTTGGTGAACAAAAGGTTTTTCTTAGCTTTGTTGTGTGTTCACTTTTCTTGGATTGAGCATGGTAGGATTGGTGAAGATTTAATTGACAATGAATGATGACAGGTTTTTTTTTTTCTGTTCTCATTTCCTGCAGGGTTGGTGACAATTAGAGAGGTACCGGCTAAAGCTGGCCAGATGGTTTGGTGTCAATCTCTTTCCAGACCAGGCCAGATGGTGCAGGTTAGAGTTAGGAAGAATTAAATGAGGTTGTTAAGCTAGGTTAATGAGAAAAGGACAGTAACCATGTTTGTGGATTAGCGTCCCCATCCTATGTGATAAATGAACGTAATCTATATATATATATATATATATATATATATATATATATATATATATATATATATATGTTGAGGGGTGAAATCGTCATCGCATTAATAATTGTGCAAGAGGTTAGGATCAACCCGGAATCCTGGCTCTCACTCGCTGTGCGATGCCCGTTAGAAATGAGTCATCCACCATACCTCTGTCCTAGCCGAGCTATTTATCATGCCTCGCCAGCCGAGCTATCCACCATACCTCGGTCCTAGCCGAGCTATTCACCATGCCTCGGTCCTAGCCGAGCTATTCATCATGCCTCGCCAGCCGAGCTATTTATCATGCCTCGCCAGCCGAGCATTCACCATGCCTCGCCAGCCGAGCTATTCACCACGCCTCACCAGCCGAGTTATCCTTATACCTCGGTCCTGGTCCGAGCTATTTTTATGCCCCGGCCAGGCCCGGGTACTCAAGCGCCTCTATCGAATCCCGCGCGGGAGAACTTAAATCCGTAAGATTACAAACAAAAATTACACCCGAGGTAGCCTAAGCCCTGGAGCCTACACAATCGCCGAATCTCAAGACATCAACTAGCTCTCTCAGCCGTCGATCCTCTAACCAACAAGATACGAATCTTGCTGACATCATAACAAACTGGATTCGAATCCTAATGACTTTCGGACCCACGACGCCTCCAAGGAATCAGGTGATCCTCTATAAATACGACGTCTTCTAACTTCTTAGGTATGCGCACTTGTTCTACTGGTTCACTCTCTATCTACCTCTGCTCACCCCTTCTCGCCATTAACGCTCCGCTCGGAGCTCTCGAAAGGCCACCCTGGAGAGACTCTTCAGCGAGTGCCTTCTCCTCATATTTGTTGATCGCTGATCTCCGCTGACTTGAGCGTCGGAGGGTCTTCCGCGGAGGGCCACCCCTAACACCTCTCGCGTGAGGACTGTTTTGAGGTCCGCCCAGGAGGGAGCCCACTCTGAAGCTCGATCGCGCCCGAGTCGGAGGACAGATTTCAGCAGCAATAAATTGGCGCTAGAGGAAGGACCTTCACGTCCCATAAACTTGTGATCTAGGAGATAAGGGTCTCGATCTTGAAGAGAACCTCTCCCATGGCCAATCGAAGAAAGGCTACTTCTGAAGCCCAGGACCAGGTCGCCTCCCAAAGACCTGATCCGGTGAGCAGTGTAGTCGCCACCACCACCAGCTGATACTCCATCGCCACCAGCGGCCCCAATGACCCAGGACCAGTTTGTCTCACTAGTCCAGCAAGTCCAGGCTCTGGCTCATTTGATCCAGGGGCGCTTTGAAGCTCCCCATCCAGCTGCACCTGCTCCGCACCTTCCTGAGGAGAATGCAGCCCATGTTCATCCAGTGATCTCTTCTTTTGGCCCGCATGGGGTCGCGGACCTCCCTCGTCATCCTAAGAGAGCTGAGCCGGTCCCCCAAGGGGTCTGCGGCAAGGATCTTCCCAGATCTCGGCAGGCCCGATCCCTCTCTCCGGTGTTCTCTCATCACAACTTGACACGTCTCAGGATTCTTCTCGCCCAGCTCCTCCTGCTTGCCTAAGGAGGAGATCCGCCGACAACTCCGGAGATGCGTCAGGAGTTCGATGCCGCCAAGCAAGCCCATCTGCTTCAGAATAAGGCAAAGCAGGGCATCCCTTTTCAAAGGAGATCATGAAGGAAGTGATTCCCTCCCACGTCAAGTTACCCGCCATCGAGCCCTATCATGGATCCTCTAATCCCGACAACCACCTTAGCAGCTTTCGATCGATCATGATGTTCCACGGGTATCAGGTGCGATCCTCTGCCGCGCCTTCCCTTCCACCCTCCGAGGGTTCGCTCGAACTTGGTTTAATGCCTTAAAACTAGGTTCCGTCAGTTCATTTGACAAGCTGAGCCGCCTCTTCATCAGCCAGTTCGTCAGCAGCCGTCGCCACGGCGGAGGTCTGACTCCCTCTCTGAGGTTAAGCAGAGAGAGGGGGAGTCCTTGAAGAAATATCTCAGCTGTTTCAATACGGCCATGCTGGAAAGTGGACCACCTTAATGTGAGGTGGCCATATCCACCCTAGCGGGCGAAGTATTGAAAGAGAGTGACTTTTACATGGTGTTGGAGGTCAGTTACCCTCCGAACCTCTCTGATATGATGGCCCTGGCGGACAAGTACGCCAGAGTCGAAGAATCACGGAGAGCTGCCCGCACCGAGCTTGCAAGGAAGAAGGAGTCCAAGGGCTCAGACAAGCACCGATCTGCCGCCAGCCGAGCCCACCTTGCCGCCAAAGGGTTCCTCCGCCGCCGCCAAGGAACCGCACCTGGAGCCCACCTCGGAGGTTCAACCAGTTCACCCCGCTCACTGCCCTAAGGGCGGAGATCCTCATGGAGATAGAGTGTCAACTCCCTCGACCACCTCCTCTTCGAGGGAATGCAGCCCGGAGAGACCCCACCAAATATTGCCGCTACCACCGGGACCACGGCCATGACACCGAGGAGTGCTGGCAGCTGAAGAACAAAATCGAGAGGCTCATCCAGCGGGGTAGGATGGATCAATTCAGAGAGCGCTCGAGCCAAGGAATGGGGGTGACTGCCAGCCCGAGCCCCAACAGCCTCCTCCTCCGAATCCTCCGATCGCCGGCCACATCAATGTGATCGAGATGGTCGGTAGTCCATCGAGCTGGCAGGATGATGAAGAAGGTTCAGTTCCAAAGAGAGCGTGGACTAATGAGCTCTCCTTCTCCGATAACGACCTCCAGAAGATACAGTTCCCGCATGACGATGCGTTAGTTGTATCTGTCAATCTGAGCAATTATGATGTAGACCAAATCCTTATTGATAGTGGGAGCTCTGTCAATATTTTGTATCTCGATGTATTTGTGAAGATGAAATTGCTCGTGGAGAATCTCCGAGCCATGGACTCCACCCTAATGGGGTTCACCGGTGATGTTATTACCCTAGAGGGGATCGTGACCTTAACGGTCGCGCGGGAACTTGGCCTCGCGTTGCCACTGTTCACACAAATTTTATGGTGACCGCTTTGGTCGCCCTACAATGTAATCTTTGGGAGACATGGCCTGATGTCCCTTGGAGCTGTTGTCTCCATCCTGCATCTAGCAATGAAGTTCCCTACCGGATGGGGAGTGGGAGTAGTTCGAGGAAACCAAACTGTAACTCGGTAGTGCTTCGTCACCAGCCTTCAATCCAAACTGCCCGAGGTTGATGAGCTAGACGTTCGGGAGGACTTTGCCGAGCAACGAGGAGAACCAGCCGAAGAGCTGGAGGAGGTACCGTTGAACGAAGCTCGGCCCGACCAAACCATAAGGATCGGGTCGCTGCTGAGAGGGAAACCCCGGTTGGAGCTGATCGACTTTCTTCAAAGGAATGCTGATGTCTTTGCCTAGTCCGCTTCTGATATGCCGGGGATCAGCCCGGACGTTCTCGTCCATCATCTTAATCTGGATGAGATATCCCGGCCCGTGAAGCAGAAGAAAAGGAGCTTCGCCCTGAGCGACAGAAGGCAATTGAGGAAGAAGTTGGCAAGCTCATCAAGGCAAATTTCATTCGGGAGGTAAACTATCCCAACTGGCTGTCAAATGTTGTCTTGGTGAAGAAGTCGAACGGTAAATGGCGGATCTGCATCGACTTCACCGACCTCAATAAAGCATGCCCGAATGACAGCTTTCCTCTCCCTTTGATCGACCAGCTCGTGGATGCTACTTCAGGTCATCAGATGCTGACCTTCATGGATGCATATTCGGGCTACAACCAAATCCGAATGGCGCCCGAGGATGAAAAAAAGACTGCCTTCATAACCGACCGAGGTACTTATTGTTACTGTGTCATGCCTTTTGGTCTAAAAAATGCAGGTGCTACTTACCAAAGGCTGGTTAACAAAGTCTTCAAAGAGCAAATTGGTCGAAACATGGAGGTATATATTGACGATATGCTGGTCAAAAGCAAAGAAGCATCCCAGCACATAGAGGATCTCTCTGAGAGCTTCGCAATGCTCCAAAAATATCGAATGAAGCTCAACCCAACTAAGTGCGCCTTTGGCATCAATTCTGGGAAGTTTCTGGGTTTTATGGTTTCTCAGCGGGGCATTGAGGCCAATCCGCAGAAGATTCAAGCCCTTCAGCAAATGGCGCCCGCAGCGTCCATCAAAGAGGTCCAGCGCCTGACTGGAAGGATCATGGCCCTCAACCGCTTTGTGGCTCTGTCGGCCAAGAGATGCCTTCCTTTCTTTAAAGCTCTTCGATCAGCCAAGAATTTCCAATGGTCTCCCGAGTGTCAAAAATCATTCGAGGACCTTAAGAGATATCTCGGCTCTCCACCCCTCCTCAGTAGTCCGAATCTGGGAGAAATGTTGTTTCTATACTTAGCAGTCTCAGAGGGCGCAGTTGGCTCGGTGTTGATCAGAGAAGAGAACAAGACCCAAAAGCTGATATATTATGTCAGCAAACTGCTCTGAGATGCCGAGACAAGATATACCCGGATCGAGAAGTTGGTTTTGGCCCTGGTAACATCGGTTCGGAGGCTGTGACCGTATTTCCAGGCGCATTCAGTGATGGTCTTAACCGACCAACCCATCAAGGCGGTGGTCCACCGTCCGGAGACATCAGGGAGAATGGCTAAATGGGCCGTCGAGCTAAGCGAACACGACATCCGATACCAACCTCGCCCGGCCATCAAAGCCCAGGTTCTAGCTGATTTCCTCCTTGAATGTACTATCTCGAAAGATGGCTCCACTCCGGACTCCTCTGAGCACCTGAGATCAGACGCCCTGTGGCTGCTCCACATTGACGGATCGTCTAATGCCAATGGCTCTGACGCCGGCTTAATCCTCACCAGCCCAGAGGGGGCGACCTTCGAGTATGGCGTTCACTTCTCCTTCCTAGCCTCCAATAATGAAGCCGAATATGAAGCTCTGCTCGCTGGACTCCGAATCGCCCATGACCTTAAAGTAAAGAAGCTGAATGCCTTTACCAACTCTCAATTGGTAGTGGTCATGTGCAGGGCGAGTTCGAGGCCCGAGCCGAGCATGATTCAGTATCTTCAACAGGTGCGGGACTTACTTTCCCACTTCTCTGAATTTGAAGTCATTTGGATCCCAAGATTCAAGAATGCACGCGCCGATCTATTGTCTCGGCTGACAACTACGGAGTTGATGGATTCTGAGCGGAAGTTTCCTCTGGAGATTCTAGAAAAGCCTAGCATCGCGGAGGCCGACCGAGTGATGCAGGTCGAGGCCGAACCATCCTGGTTCAACCCCATATTAAAGTATCTTAAAGAAGGGTCGCTCCCAGCCGACCGAAAGAAAACAAAGAAGCTGAAATTGCAAGCCACCCACTATGTGCTGATCGATGACCAGCTGTATAAGCGATCCTTCTCCATGCCGCTACTCAAGTGCCTTCGCCCATCCGAAGCTATTATGCTCTCTGGGAGGTACATGAGGGAATTTGCGGCAACCATCTGGAAGCCAATCCTTATGCCACAAGGTGCTGCGCCAGGGGTATTATTGGCCCACCATGCAAAAGGATGCCGATGATCTCATCCGAGCTTGCGACCCTTGTCAGAGGCATTCTAATATCCAAAGGCTTCCCTCTGCCAGTTTGGTCCCTATTTCCTCCGCATGGCCCTTTGCAAAGTGGGGTATGGACATCCTTGGCCCTTTTCCCCTCGCAATTGGACAGAGAAAGTTTTTGTTTGTCGCCATCGACTACTTCACCAAGTGGGTGGAGGCCAAGGCAATTGCCCATATAACTGAAGCTCAGGCCAGGGATTTCGTATGGAGATCCATTATTTGTGGCTTTGGCCTCCCGCATACCATCATCACCGACAATGGCAAGCAATTTGATAACCCAAAGTTTCAGGTTTCTGCAAGGAGCATGGGATCTGCCACCGCCTTACATCGGTAGGGCATCCGCAAGCCAACAGAGAATCTAAGGTAACTAACCAGACCCTGCTTCAAGGGATCAAGGCTCGGCTTGCCAGAGCCCGAGGCAGATGGGCGGATGAGCTTTATCATGTCTTATGGGCCTACCGCATCACCCAGAGAATCCCCACTGGAGAGACCCCATTCTGGATGGCCTTCGGCACGGAAGCCATCATCCCTATGGAGATAGGACTCCTTTTCCCATGGGTGGAGAACTACTCGGAGGAGGCTAACGACGAGCAGCTCCGCACCAATCTCGATCTGGTGGAAGAAATCAGAGTGAAAGCTCGAATCAGGGTAGCTGCATACCAGCAAAGAGTGGCTCACTACCACGCCTCTAGAGTCAAAGGAAAATCCTTTGCACCCGGCGATCTCGTCCTCCGAAAAGCATCGGTCTCCAAACCATTAGAACAAGGAAAGTTGTCTCCGAACTAGGAAGGCCCCTATCAAGTAGCGGAAGTCATCGGACCTGGCACCTACAAGCTCCAGGATCTGAGCGGGAAATCTATTCCTCGGATGTGGAATTCAGACAACCTCCGCATATATCATCAGTAGAGTACGCTTTCTATAGACTCGCCCCATTAATTCGTGTCAGCATATTGCTTCTATGATTCGTGGCATGGTCACCATGGTTACTCCTCCAAAAGTCATAATGAAAAATAGATGCAACTTACCGATTCTCGGCACAACCGAGCTATCCCTTTAAATAGGAAATATCTAAGCCTCGACTGGGCCGAGCCCTACTCAACAAAGACTTGGTATGTCCAAGCACCCCCAGTACGACTGGGGACCAAGTAATCTCCAAGCCTTCGACCGGATTTGGGCAGCTTACAAGCCCCGGCCAGACCGAAGGGAGAAGAAAACTTTGGCTGGATTCGGGCAGCTTACAAGCTCCGACTGGACCGAAGGGCGAAGAAAACTTTGATCGGATTCAAACAGCTTACAAGCTCCGGTCGGACCGAAGGGCGAAGAAAGCTTTGACCGGATTCGGGCAGCTTACAAGCCCCGGTCGGACCGAAGGGCAAAGAAAACTTTGACCGGATTCGGGCAGCTTACAAGCCCAGGCCAGACCAAGTGATGAAGAAAACTTTGGTTGGATTTGGGCAGCTTACAAGCCCTGGCCGGACCGAAGGGCGAAGAAAACTTTGACCGGATTCAGACATCTTACAAGCCCCGACCGGACCAAGTGATGAAGAAAACTTCAACCGGATTCAGGCAGCTTACAAGCCCTGGCCGGACCGAAGGGCAAAGAAAACTTTGATCGGATTCGAGCAGCTTACAAGCCCCGGCCGGACCAAGTGATGAAGAAAACTTCGGCCGGATTCGGGCAGCTTACATGCCCCGGCTAGACCGAAGGGCGAAGAAAACTTTGACCGGATTCGAGCAACTTATAAGCCCCGGCCGGCGCCAAAGCGTAAAAGCCTCGGCCAACGCCGAAGTGCGTTGCTTATTAAAAGCTTCGGCCAAAGCCGAAGTGCGTTACTTATTAAAAGCTTCGGCCAAAGCCGAAGTGCGTTACTTATTAAAAGCCTCGACCAACGCCGAAGGGCGTTGCTTATTAAAAGCTTCGGCCAAAGCCGAAGTGCGTTACTTATTAAAAGCTTCGACCAAAGCCGAAGTGCGTTGCTTATTAAAAGTCTCGGTCAAAGCCAAAGTGCGTTACTTATTAAAAGCCTCGGCCAAAGTCGAAGTGCGTTACTTATTAAAAGCCCGGCCAAAGCCGAAGTGCATCTCTTAAAAAAAACTCGGCCAAGGCCTAGCGATGAAAACAAATATTTTGGAGATAATAGCAAACACAAAAGTTGCGAAAATCCTCTTTTTCATTCATCACGAAAAGAAAAAAAAAGAAAGAAAAAGATACATGATCCCTCACTGGGGCTTGTCATCTTCTCCGAGAGCTGCCGAGCCCTCCCCATGCCGAGCTGACTCGGCAATCTGTCATTGGAGGGATGCTACTTGCCCCTCCAGTCGGCTGTTGGCCCTATGAAGGAGCTCAATTTCTCTCATAGAAACATCCAAATACCGCCCAGCCGCCCTCTAAAGTCGTTCACGGTCTGCGAACAGTGACGCCAAGACCTCCCCGTCGAAGGTCACCGTAGTGCGGCCCCTATGGTGCCCCCCGTGGCCACTACTGCCGCTACCTGGTGCTCCAGCAGATCTCCCACCATCCTCAGAGGCCATACTGCTGTCCTGAGTTTAAACTGCTTCTGGCGAGTATTTCGATCGCCTGGGCCATTAATTTCAACTCGCAGGAACTCGCCACGTGTCACCACCTCAGTAGGCGCTTGCAGGAAATGAAGAGTTCTGTCCCTCATCGAAGAGGATCATTAATAACATTGAGGCGCTCAAGAAGCTCCCTTCTTGGGACTAGACTCCCTTCGATCTGCCGGACCCTTTTGAAGTAAATGTTCTCGAAAGTCTACCAGACCCCCTTTTTATTGAATGTCCTCGAAAGTCTACCAGACTTTCTCGAATTAGGCATCCTCGAAAAAACGCGGAGAAGAGGAAAAAGTGCATCAGCGACCAACACTGGAGCAACATGGCTCGCCCTCTTTGAGAGTGGCCGATTTATAGGCTTCCGACGCCCCCTCCATTGCTCGGGTAGCCCCCATCCTCTTTGGCCATCAGCGCCTGAATCTACAGTTGTAGTAAGGGCCAAGTAAAATATCAAAAACCCTCGGCAATGCCGAGCGATCTCTGCACCTTGGCGGGGCTAGGTAAAACATGTTCCTTATGAAGTCTCGGCCAAACCGGGTGGTACATTATTGGATAGCTCGGCTAAGTCGAGCGATATATTCCCCGATGCCTCGTGCCATACTATTCGAAGTCTCAGCCGAATCAAGGCACACAACCCTGAAACTTCGGCCTGATTGGGCAATCTCCCAAATACCTCGACATCGCTCGAGCGCCCTGTGATACTTCGGCGGAAGTAAGCAACTTCCTTCCGCTCAATAGTAAAGACATACCTGCTTCGTTCTGCAAACGAGATCAAGCTTACCGCATGAGTCCACAAGACAGCCCAGGTCTACCACTGACCCAAACAGGGATAAACATTTTCCTTCACTGAGGACTGAACGTTGGTCTTAGCAAAAACAATGTAGCAAGAATGCTGCCGAAATATGCTATGACACAAAAGCATGATATGGGAGCAGTAACTCTCAAACACAATCACATCGAAAAAGAAACAGGTGCTAAAAGAAGAAAGAATAAAACTTTCTTTATTTCTTCATCAATAAAAAGAGTTATAACCTCCTAAGAGGCGTTACAAGTGCATCATGGCACAGAAAATAAAAATAAGTAAATAGCTCGACCGGACTGCTTCAGTCAGCTTCGGTTAATAATGATGTTTCAGCGTCTGACCCGAGTAGTCAGACAATCCAGTCAGCTTGCCCTGAACCACTGGTTAGGGTCAGGCCAGCCTCCTACGGGTCCTTCGGATGAACCAAGAGATCCAAGAACAGAAGGAAGACCTGTGGACGCCAATGCTGGGGAGGCATTCCCCCTGGGTGGAATGCTAGGCTACTGGACGCTACCCAATTGTGAAAGATGGGACCAACAACCCACACTGCTCTCAACTCCTTCTTCACATGGCAAAAGATTCCCCATAGGGATGAGCCGAGAATCTAGCCAGAGGGAGAAGGAAAAGTTCATCCTTGCCATGGGGATATGCATACTTTGCATTTCGACGGTCCCCATGGCAAGTGGCAAAGGACACACAGGGAGCGCATACGTGCGCTCCCCATATGATCTCTGTGGACCTCTCGTGCGCTCTCCATATGATCTCTGAAACTCCTCTCTTGAGGACGGGCTGCTCCTCAGCAGCTTCTTCGTCATCCCATCTTTCTGGGGGAAGTCGACTCGCAGAAGGAGAACTCAGTCTCTCCACTCTCAACCTCATATACATGGACATCATAAGAACTTCCACAGGAGAACAAAGTCCTGAGGGATAGCCTAACACTACCCGTTCTCTCCAATTTATAGGCAAATAAGCCCCCAAATTTGAAACAGCACACCCCATTGCTACGTGGAAGGGCGGAAGAAAAGAATTATTTCTCGGAGTGTGCCAAATGCGTTTCTCGAGCCGTGACGAAAGGCAAGGGATCTCCCCCTAATCTCGAATCAAAACCTTAGGGAAAAGAAATACTTTAGATACTTGGAAATCTTCTAGATAGAAGGTATTGGTTAAGAATTCAAGGATGTGAAAACTCTCTGCAACACTATTTGCAACTTCTATATTGCAAATTGTCATGATTTTGTACTTATGAAGAATATGATTGTTGATATGTGACTTTCAAATGTAGGTTGTGGATGGTGGATTCATGCTTCTTGAATTCGGAAATGAAGATCATTTTGCAACAAAAATGATGAACCCTATACATACTTATGGTAGAGGTTTGTAAGTTCAATGACACCCAAAGGCTTTTAAATGGTAGATTTCTAATATTGTGAAAGAAAGACTTTAAGATATATCATTATATAGTTTGGTTGATATGGTAAAAAATATTCATTGAGATTATGGTGTAGAATTACAATACCACCAAGCTTGGTACGAGGAGGAGGTTGCTATGATGGAACTTTATGATGATAAATCACTTCCTATGACCAGTTATGTTGGTATTGTGATGTCATTCTAGAAACCAACTTTGGAAGCAAAGCTAAATATAAAACCATTGAAGGTCGATTTACTCAGTTATTCGTCTTATTTCATACACCAATCAAGGTTAAATATTGTAGGCCTTTGATATTTATATATGATAGAGCAATAACTATTGTTAAAACAATAATAGAGAAACTAACGAGTTTCAATTATTGTAGGTTTACATCAAAGATCTACCTTAAGTCTGTATCTTTTTGTATTAGTTATGGATGAATTAACCAAACATATTTAAAATGATATCCCATGGTATATATTATTTGCAGATGATATAGTGTTGATTGATGAAACTAAATCTGAAGTAAATGTTAAGCTAGAGATTTTAAGAGAGGCTTTAGAATCTAAAGGTTTTAAGATTAGTAGAACTAAAACTGAATACATGAAATGCAATTTTAGTGGGAGTAGAAATACAAATGAAGAAACAATAAAGATTGCAAGCCAAGAGATATCAAGAAGTAAAAAATTTAGGTATTTGGGATCAATTATCCAGCAAAAAGGTGAAATAGGTGAAGATGTGAATTATAAAGTTAAAGCAGGATGGATTAAGTGGAGAAGTGCTTCGGAAGTATTGTATGATCGACGCATCCCATTAAAATTAAAAAAAAATTATAAAATTGCTATTAGGCCAGCTATACTATATGGAATAGAGTGTTGGGCAATATTGAAATAACATGTAAAGAAATTAAGTATAACAGAAATGTGTATGTTAAGATGGATATATGGTAAAACTTTAAAAGATAGAATTAGAAATAAATATATAAGATGATAGGAGTAGCTCCAATTGAAGATAAAATGAGAGAAAATCGATTATGGTGGTTTGGACTTATACAACGTAGACCTTTAGATGCTCCAGTTAGAAAGAGTGATCTTTTAATAATTTATGGTAAGAATAGAGGTAGAGGTAAACCTAAACTAACATAAACAGAAATAATTAAAAATATATATAACTATTTAGAATTTGAATGCCGACTTGGTCCTGAATAGAGCAGATTGGAGGAAGCAGATTCATGTAGCTAACCCCATATAGCTGGGAAAAGGCTTAGATGAGTTGAGCGGAGTACAAGGATAGAATAGTACTTCTTGGTGATATATTAAAAGATGGAAATGATGATATGTTCCCTCTAGCCTGTGTCATGGTAGATACTTAGACATATGCCAATTGGAAATGGTTAAGTCAATTATTGAAAGCAACGTCAAATAACTATGATGCTCACCATGGACAATGGTTTACTTTTATGGTAGACAAAGTGCTATTCTAGTAGTTACGATTCCTACTGCATTTGTCATGAAAAGATAACATCAAAAATCAGGCTTGTCACATCATATTCAAAGGCTATACTTTGATAACCTTTGCTCCCTAGATCTACTGCTTATATATTATCTATGCATATGCTTATTCACCATCCAATGAAAAATAGGAAGAAGCTGTTGGACTAAGTATTGCTGTATATATACTCTGACGCTAATGTTCTCAAGAAGCTAATCAACAAATTAATGGGAGAATGTTGGACTTACCAAGAATTGTTGCGTGTACCCTTGAAGCAAGAGCTTTTTCACACATGCAAGACCAAAGCATTAGGCAAACACAATATTTTCAAAGTCTGTGTTAGGGAAACATGAATGCTAATATGGTTAAGTGTTTCAATAGTTAGATCTTAGCGGCACAGCACTTTTTTGTACCTTAAATGGTTGATTATATAGGGATCCAAATATTATTAATGATGCATGATTGATGGATTTGTGGATATGCTATCAAAACTCATCGATGCCTTATCCTAAAAAGATATTACAAAAACATACAGAGAAGGACATGCATTATTAGTGTTTATGTCAGACATTATGATATATGAGTACCAAGGTCAATTATATGGGATGTAAAAGTTTGTCTAAAAGTCACTCTTTTTTTGCATTGATTCAATACCTATATCTCTAATCTTAGAAAAATGGTTCGGCGGGAGACAAGCTCCAAATATTCTTAGCGAAATTGCTCGAGGATGTGAAGATTTGCATTTATTAACTACATTTAATTCAAACACAAGAAGTAAGTAATCAAAAATTTCAAATAAACAAAAGCAAACTATAATATAACCATACTCAAAGTTTGATCCTTTCAAAAAGAATTGAAGGGCTACATCGCAAAAGGACTCGAGCACACCTTTGTCCTTTCCATGGTAGGAAGTCTTGCATGCCACATCTTATACTCTATTTGATGATTTAGATTCTTAAATGCCAGTGCCTGTATGTGGGGCTTCCTTTGCTGGATGTACCTGTTTCATTCTTCTTCTCTTTTATAACTTTTCTTAAACTCAGTGGTTATGGACTCGCCTCATTTCAGAAGGCTTGCATTCATGTGCTTCTCGCTTCACCCTCCTCTACAGGGAAGACAAGGATCTTGATAGTCCTCTATCTCTTTCTCGGCTTCACCTTGAACCCCAAAGATCACCTGCATAAGAACAAATACGTTAAGTGATAAGCATATAAATGAAATGCTTTAAGGCCCCTAATTATATGCTAAGCAGGAAATGCTTATTGAAGGCCCCAAATTTGTAAAGTTGGTTGTCAGCTACACTATATATCAATCTCATGGCGTGCTTCCTCCTCTCTAGGTAGAGGCCTCTCATCTATGCTCTCCTGCTACCTCCCGTCATAAAAAGAGTTATTTGGGTCAGCGAAAGTGTAACGATTCGAGCCCCGGGCCCACAGCATTCACGAGCCCATTTCATTACAAGAAAGCAAGACGGATAAAGTCCATGCCAACTTGGGCAATCACAGCCCAAAAGGGATCCAATTAGTACATGTTCATCTTCCTTAACTTGTTATAAATCATACAACCAACTCCCAATTTCTCGATGTGGAACTATTGGAAGGGGGATCACAATCTACCCTCCTTACAGAGGTGACGTCCTCATCGCCAGGGGCAATTGATCACAACTACCAGGCAGGCAGGATTCTAGAGGTGGCCCCCATAGGTTCAAAAGGTAGCTCCCATCCCCCATGGATGTAGCACTTTACTCTGTGTGGCACTTAGCTCCTGCACTGACCCTTCAGTTCCTTTAGCTCAGCAGGGGCCATACGGTAAGGGGCCTTGGATATAGATCTAGTTCTAGGAACCAAATCAATGGAGAATTCGACTTCCCGGTATGGGGGCAAATCCGTCAATTCATCTGGGAAGACATCAGGGAACTCTCGAGCTACTGGAATATCCTTCAACTTGATTTCTTACTACTAAAGGTCCTTGACTATAGTAAGAAATCCTTGGCCACCTTGCTTCAGATACTTTCTAGCCTATAGTGCTGATATGAATACCGAGGCTAGGTGTTTCTGACTTCCAATAAAACTGAATTCAAGTTGACTTGGAATTTTGAAGTTTACTATTTTTCTGTGTTGGCCCAGATGGCAACCCAAGAGGGGAGGGTGAATTGAGTTCTTTAAAAATTTAACTCTTTAAAAACTATGTGTTGTGAAACAAATAAGATTGAGTGCAAGATAAATGCAAAACACAAATGAAGAGATAGAGAAAGATAGAAAGACAAGGCACGACAAACACAAGGATTTTATAGTGGTTCGATGTATCTGACACTTACGTCACTCCCAAGTATCACTCGGGTCCACACTATAATCCACTTGATTACAGTTGAGTTGTTTTGCAAGCTCACAACTCAAAACTTGTTGTTTCCCTCGGGATCACAATGAACCCAGCTGGTTTTCCAGGCTCACCACACACACCTAACCACAAGCTATCCTTAGCTTGTACCGAGGTATACTACCTCCACTAATTCAATCTCTCGATTGAACTAGCAAACAATAATGAAAAATAGAGTTTTGAATACACAGCAGCTCCTCAAATGAGCAAATAAATAATAAAATAAACAAGGATAAGAAAGGCCTGTTTGAAGCTCTTTGAATGTATGCTTTTCTTCTTTTCTTCTTTTCCTCTTTTCCTTTGAAAGATTGAATCAGGGCCTCAGCTCATATTCTTCACTGAAATTTGCAGTTGAGAAGTTGAGGATTTGGGGCTTTTGCTTTCTTTCTTCTAATGATGGAAATCTCCTTGATTTGAACTTGAGAAGCTTGTGGATTTCTCTTTGAACTTTCTGGGGTTGATGGATTTGAGCTTTGAATCTCTCTTCTTTGATTTCTTCCTCAAGATTTTTCGGATTTTTCAGTCTCTTTTCCTCTTTTTTCTCTCTTCTTTTCAAACGGACGGTTTTCCCCTTTTTATATATGTCTTAATCCAAGTTTAGGTGGGAAATATAGCCATTGTGAGATGCTTGGATCTTTCTACACACACAGAAAAATAGCCGTTAGAGGTTAGGTAAAAAGAAATCTTACCGTTGGAGTTCGTTTTGACAAATAAAAATCCGTTTTTGACATGTTGGAGTCGGCTCCAACTTTTCAGGTGTCGGCTCCAAATCGGGTGTCCAAAAATAGAAAATAAAAAGTTGTTGAAGAGTTGGCTCCGAGAAAGTTAAGTGTCGGCTTGTCGCTTTTGGGAGTTGGCTCTGCAATCCAAAAGTGTCCGCTCCAGAAATGTTCATAAAAATACACTCTCTGTTCTCATGTTAGAGTCGGCTCCAGAAACTCAGGTGTCGGCTTTCGAACTCTCAAGTGTCGACTTCCGAATTCTAGGTGTCGACTCCAGAAACTGAAACAGAATACACTTCTCTGTATCTCAGGTTGGAGTTGGCTCCGAAACTCTGGGTGTCGACTCCAGACCGTGCCAAAATTCTAGAAATCTTATGATACACCTTGGGGTCGGCTCCTGACTATTTGGGTATCGACTCCAAGCTCTGAACTTTGAAAAATTCTTTTAAATTTTTGATTCAAAACTTATTCCTTTATTCCTTTTGATTGATTAAACATTTTTAATCCCTAAAACACTTATTGAATCTATTAGAAACATAGTGAATATACTTATGTCTTTTATTAATCATCAAAATCAATAATTGGGTCAACATTCTGAAACAGTCTACTGAAGCATGATACAAGGCCAACCAGTCCATCCCAAGGATAACATCAAAGAACTTCAGTGGAAGAACGATTAGATCTGTTCTTAACCTCCTATCCTCCATGTCAATCGAGCAGGATCAGCAGCCCTCTTCAGATCAAGGGAAGAGCCAGCAACATCAGCAGCAGCCGCCTAGGACCCAGGGAAGGGTCTTCACCCTCACTCAGCAGGATACCACTCAATTTTGTACCCCTATCGGCGTTGGACGAGCGTCCGATGAGGGTTCAGCCAGGTGGTGGTGACCGGCCGTGCCATCGGCACAGTGAAGGTGCCGCATGAGAAAGAGAGAGAAAGAGGATGATGGACTCAATTTCACTATTAACATCTTCTTTCCAAAAGGGTGCTTTTAGATTAGACATTGTCTCTTTGAATGTCTGAGGTTTATCTTGTAATATATACGCTACATAATCAGAACCAAAGGACTTTGTAACTTTTGGTCTATTATTGCGTCTGGATTCATCTTCAGGATATTTTTCCTGATGACTACTACTAGCAGTATTATCGTAAGTTCTTTTATTTGAACTTATTTTTAATTTTTCTTTGCTTAAAAATATATTTCAAAGAATGATGCATTCCTTGATTCCATGATTATATTTTTCTGTATATCAGATATATCTAATTTATACATAAGAAAGCGATATGCACTACTATTATGTGCATAACCGATAAAAATACAATCAACAGTTTTAAGTCCTATTTTGACCTTTTTGGGGTCTGAAATAGTTACTTTAGCTAGACACCCTCACACTCTTAAGTAATTGTAAGAATGCTTCTTTCCTTTCCATAACTCATATAGAGTAACATCCTTCTTCTTAAGAGGTATCTTGTTAGGAATATGATTTGCTGAGAAAATTGCTTCTTCCCATAAATTCTGTGGTGTACCAACATTTATCAACATAGCATTCATCATTTCTTTTGATGTGCAGTTTTTGCATTCCATAATTCCATTAGATTGAGGCGAATAAGGAGCCATAGTTTGATGAATAATGCTATGCTCTTGATAGAATTCATCAAAAGGTGCATCATATTCTCCACCTCTATCACTCCTTATAGCCTTAATCTTTTACCAGGTTGATTTTCAACTTCATTCTTATAATATTTAAATATTTTTAAAGCCTCATCTTTAGACTTTAGTAGATACACATAGCAGTATCGTGTTGAATCATCAATAAATGTTATAAAATATTTTTTACCTCCTTGAGTTTGAACTGACTTTAAGTCACATAGATCACTGTGAATTAAGTCAAGAGGTTCAGTATTTCTTTCTACTGATGGAAATGATGTTTTTGCTAACTTAGCTTCAACACACACTTCATACTTGTAATGTGGATTGATTTCATGATTATGTAATAATTCTAATTTTAGTAATTTTTGTAATAAATTAAAATTCACATATCCTAATCTATCATGCCATAAACAAGAAGAGTCAACCATATAAGCAGAAGAAGAAGCTTTATTCATTTCAATGTTTCTATATACAGTCATTACATTAACCTTGAATAATCCATTATTCAAGTAACCCCTTCTAATAAATATCCCTCCCTTAGTGAGTACAAATTTATCAGACTCAAAAACCATCCTAAAGCCATGTTTGCCTAGGAAGGAGCCTGATATAAGATTATTTCAGAGTAAGGGACATGTAGCACATCATTAAGTAGAAGCTCCTTGCTAGATGTCATCTTCAAAATAATGCGGCCAAATCCTTCTATCTTGGATGTAGCGGAGTTACCCATGACCAGATTTCTACCATTGATAGGAGTATATGATGAGAACATACTCGTATCAAAGCAGACATGTCTGGTAGCTTCAGTGTTGATGTACCACTCATTAGCTTTGTCAACCATGTTTGCTTCAAACACAATAGCTGACAGCATCATCTCGGATACTTCTTAGGATAGGGTTTCAGTAATGTTGACCTCTTTCTTTTCTTTATCCTTAAAATGGTAGTCCTTGGATTTGTGTCCTTACTTTCCACAGACAAAGCACTTTTCCTTGAACTTATATTTCTTTGGATTGCCCTTCTTCTATTTAAAGCCTTCGCTTGGAAACTTGCATTTCTTTCTTCCTTTTATGAGGTTGGCCTTTAGCTTAGCAGGTTGTCCTCATGTCTTCTTGTCTTGGCTCTTATTGTCTTCCTCGATCCTCAGGCGGACAATTAGATCTTCAAGTCACATCTCCTTCCGCTTATGCTTCAGGTAGTTCTTGAAGTCCTTCCATAATGGTGGTAGCTTCTCTATGATGGAAGCTACCTGGAATGACACACTGAGAGACATTCTCTCTGCATGTATCTCATGCAGGATGATCTGAAGCTTTTGGACTTGCTCCATAACAGTTTTGTGGTTGACCATTTTGTAGTCTAAGAACCTTCCGATCATAAACTTCTTATGTCCAGCATCCTTTTCTTATACTTTTTATTTAGGGATGCTCATAACTCCTTGGCAGTAGCAATACTATTGTACACATTGTACATGATATTATCCAGACCATTTAGGATGTAGTTCTTGCAAAAAAGTCTAAATGCTTCCATGCTTTCACCGCAGCAATTACTTGCATGTCGGTCTTCCCTTCCTTCAGGACTGGTGGATCTTCATTCAGTACTTTGACCAGATTCAGAGTTGTGAGGTAGAACAACATCTTCTGTTGCCACTTCTTAAAGTTTGTGCCGAAAGAACTCCGATCTCTCGGGTTGAATGGATGTCGTCATTGTAGCCATCTACAGCAGCACTTCCGTGATAGCACAAAATTGTCTTAAGATTGTTAGGGCAGATTGTGGCTACCTAATTGATAAGACTGAGTCTAAAGTTACACTCTATATCCTTAAGACAATTTTGTCCTTTAATGATGCTTACGATCTGTATGACGATTGTCTCCTAGGATACAACTGTCTTCTTTTGATGAAAGCAGCACTACAATTTACCAAAAATATCAAACCAAGAATGCTTCTATCTCTTTTTATATGTACTATTGCTATACTTCCCTAAGGAGAGTATGCAAATGCTTAAGAGAAGAATTGAATTCGAAAATGAAATGGATTGGAATGAATGCCTACGGTTCTATTTATAGATTTTAGGTGCCCCTTGGATACATCCCTACAGAATTGATCTGCACCATTAGATCTGATCGGATGCGATCAACGGTCTGATCAATAAGCCTTTTCGTGATGGGATAAGTCGATTTACAACCATGATATGAAGATCACGCGATCGATCCGTCTCTCTGAAGCCCTGATACGCCAATCTACCACTGTGATCTGAAGATCACACGATCGGCCTGCTTATCCGAAGCCTTGATACGTCGATCTATAATCATGATCTGAAGATCACGCGATCAATGCGATTCTCGGAAGCCTTATCTCGGATGGGCGCCTCTCACCAATGGTCAACAGTTGATCGGTCAGCCCATGGGTGTGAGCCATTGGATCGACACTGCCATGATCGTGATCGTGATTGATCACCGCATCTCAGTGTTCGATCTTGACCCTTCATCCAATCGATCAATGATCAGTCTGATCCGATGATCAATGGTCAATTAATCTTAGCCCCTTATCTTAATCCGATCAGTTCCCATCGTCGGATCCTCATGATCAAGAAAAAATTTAAAGCCCCTTAAGCTCCTCGCGACGATGCGCACGTGCAAAGTGCAAAGTGCTCCTATAAAGCGCCCTTCACGCGTGCGCGAGGTAGCATCACCCTCAAGCTCTTCACTTATGGTAAGCCTAAGGAACTTAAGCTTCAAGGAAGAGGTTTTCATCTAAGTGAACCTTCCTTTCTTAATTTTTTCAATGTGGAACTAAATGTCCTCACAATTTCTCATTCACACTCATAGGGAGGTAATGAGCTTTCAAGGCCCATTTAGGTATTCCAGGCCTATTTTGGCTCATTACCCAACATATATATATAAATAGATGAATAGAGTAGAGCAGAGTGAAGGAAGCAAATTCATGTAGCCGACCCATGTAGTTGGTAAAAGGCTTAGATGAGTTGAGTTGAGTTGAGAGAGAGAGAGAGAAGTGAGAGCATTGAATGAAAGGTTTACAGGTTGGTTGTAACGGTTGGTAAGATTTTATCTAATTTTTTTTTAAATTGTTTTTTATTAAAATATAAATATGTATAAAAATTGTATATATTTATGTATATAATATATATTTATATAAAAAAAATTTAGGTCGGGTATATTTCTTCTAAGCCCAAGTTCAATTCGAAATTTGATCAGGCCTATAATGTCAAGCCTGACCTAGCCCTAAGGGCCGAAATATTTTAGGAATGGCTTGAAAAATTTCAGGGCCAGGGTTGGGCAGGTCCATGGGCCACCCTTAAAAATAAATATATGCAAGAAAGATATAACTATGTGTAAGAGCAATATAAGTATGTACAAATAGAACACATTATGCATTATTGTTGCCATGGTTTTAGTCTTAGCTTTAGGCTCATTGACGTACGATGCTCTATCTCTTAAAAGAAGGTGCAATTGCTCTTTCGTTGGCTCCAATTTTTGGAGCATCTCAAACCTATAAAGTAAGTTGCAAATACTATTGAATAATGGATTATACTACTAAATAGAAAATAGATTATATAGATGTACATGAAATCACTAACACCTTAAATCTTTGTAGGTTCTTAAAACCTTTTAGCATCGTTTCCATCAGGCGATGAAGTGGGACATTGCTTCATTGCGGAATGTGGGGAGAACCAAATGGCAGTTGGTGGGAACGAAGTTCGTGGGATGAAAGAAAGGAGTCAACATGTTCAAATGCTCATGCCTATCACAATAATATGAAATTAAAATATCTTTGTACAATTAAACTCAAAATAAGGATATAATATGATTCATCACCATTAAGGTTATAGTACAATCTTTCATATATTTCATAGAGCCCTTTGTTATACTGTCTCATCTTTATGCTGTTTGTAGGCTTGAGATTCGATAGCGAAGAAAACAACACACAGCAAGTCTTTAACTGCATGATCTAAGGATGTCTAGATCATCAATGTATCTGCACGTCATCTTTGGAACATGATGGTGAATGGTTGGGAAGGGGATGTTTTTTTCCTATGATTCTGGTTAGAGGTCAAGTTAACAGAAGAAAGGTGATATGGATTTGGACCTCATTACTTGTAATTTTGTAGGTGCTTATAGGAAAACAATTCAGGTCGAAGGAGCGTTTTAGGATAATTTTAGGAAAGACAGCCCAACAAGAAGCAGAGGATTTCCTATAATCACCTTTTCACAAGTTTAGGGATTGAGGGGAGAATCATCCTTTGTAAATAAATTGAATGGAGGAGTGGAAATTAAAGGGAATTAATTGGCAATAGTGGACCGGATGTTACGTAGCTAGCCAGAAGGGAGCAATCCTTATAGCCTGGTGCAATGAAAGGCAACCATCAATTTTGCCAACACTATAAGTAACGCGCTTATACGTATCCAATTGCATGGGTTTCATGTCGCTTAGGAGGATATGTTTGGTTCATTAAGGTAGAGTAGAAATTGAATTCCATTCCTGAATCAATGTGTATGCTATTTTGACTCTCATTCCCTCTTTTGGTTCACACAAAAATTGAGAGTTGAGGGGTTTGAGATGCTGCCATTCATGAGAAAGTGATCAAAAGAAGTGCTGCATCAGCCATAGAACATGACAAACACAATTTAGCCGCATTATGGCAACAGCACAATGGTTTACTCGAAAGTATCATTGGGTGGTTATCTGCTAGCAATTTATTCATCCACTCCCATTATTCATGCATGAATCACAATATCCATATAGCTTTCGATAAAAAGGCATCACAAAGCACACAAGCTTATAATCACTTGCTTGAACGTTGAAATGCTGAAATATTATAATCTGAACAAGAGAATGAGGATGGCAATGGGTATCACTTTGCAGTACCGACAAGGAAGCCATCCCCTATTGGTTTCATGCAGACAATATTCTTCTCCAAACAAATAAATTACTTAAGACTTTTTTTGCAATATGAGCAAGGAACTTTGACTAGGCAAAGGCAATATTTCAGCATGTCTTCGTCAGCAAACTCACGAGAAGAATTTGTAAGTCTTGGCATTAATTATGATTGACCTCAGTCCTCCAATTGCTGCTAAAAGCATCAACAGGACTCCAAGAATAATGCAGATCTGGAGATCAAAAGTACAAGAAAATATCATCTTGATGAACCTAAACTACAAGAAAAGTAACAAAATTAAGGGTTCTATGACTTTACCCAGTTTGCGATCCAAGATAAGCTGAACCTTCTAGGCTTATAGATGAGTAGCCAAATGATGCATGGAAGCTGTAAAATCACATTCGAAGCAGACATGGATTTAAACTCCAAGCAATTTTGCATTAAATTATTATAAATGGGATCTGAGCTTTAGAAGTAACAGGGAAAACTTGCTCTGATTTTTGTATCATCAGATAAAACAAGGTATAGTGACTTACATAGTAAGATGTTGGGGCTAATGCGAAGCCTCCAAAAAATCCAAGCAACGCACCAAAGAAAGGAAAGCATATACCAATGAACATGGTAAAAACTACACAAAGAGGAGAGTCACATAAATCAAAGCTTAAAAACTTCCATTACATGTTTCTTTTTGTTATTATCTTTGGTCCAATTCTTTCATCATACATCACAAGGCAAAAATTTGAAATGGTCCAAGGAAAAAGACATTACCAACATATAGAGACCGTGCAACCAAACGCAGAGTACGGCTAGGTGAGAAGTGAAGCTTCTTTACAAGCATTGTTTCAAGCATGTCAAACACGGGCATGGCAAAAAGCTGAATCGATAAATCACTTATATTAGATGAAAGAACTTCGACCAGCAATCCCTACCAGTGTGTGCCTACATGGATGTCGCATGTGTGATGCATAAGTGGTCGCATGTGTGCATGCATCTGTGTGCGTATGAGAGAGAGAGAGAGAGAGAGAGAGAGAGAGAGATAGGGTGTGAAACAAACTAAAATGATCCAAGTATTGGCTGGAGTATGCATTGTTGACTAATATTTCAATTTGATCATCGTGTGTTGATTGATGATAGTTTATTTCTTGGATTAGCAGCAAAATCCAGCAAATAAAACAAGTTGTGTGTTTTCACGTTTAATTCTTTTAGTGGATCAAAATTTTTCGGTGATGATTTGCTCCTGTTCTTCGGTGATGATTGGCAGAACGATTTGTTTTAGTACTGATTTGCTCCTGTCATCGTATCTACTACCCTTGCCGTGGTTGTGGAATTTCACTGGGTGGGCCATCTTAGGCCGAATGAAGTAAAAGTTTCGAATAGGCCCAGGCTGATCTAATCTGGCTGGTCCATGGGCTTTTCATGAAGGGATGCATCATGCGCAATGATTAATCTATGCCGCATGATGATTGATCGGCGCAAAAGAAAGTTAAGAACTTGTCGTTGGCCAGCCCCCCCAATGGATGATTCAACCGGAATTCGCTTGAAAGGGCACTCGAGGAATTTCATCACTGCAAATGGGTGGGATATTCCTGGAATTTCATCCATAACTGGATATGCTTCGAGGATTACAGTTCTTTCGAGGTTCCCCAACTCCCACCATTCCAACGGCCATGGCTTCAATCCATAGCTTCCCCAAAGTACTTGCTAATGACACTCTCCTCTCCAATCTACCCATAGAGATAACAAAAGCACACAAGATGCTTTTGCAACACCCAAGTCCTAACCTTCTTCCACTGCCCTTAACTAGAAGAGATGCTCTGCTGATCTCTGTTCTGCCCTTCAACTTGGCTGCACTCTCCTTCCCCTCACAGGCCAGAGAGAGAAGGGGCAGGAAGGCCATCTCTCCTGAGGAGTACATGACTAGCCGTTAGTCTTCTAAACCTTTCCCTATCTCATGAATGGATCCTAAACCTGATGTTTTATCTTTCTGTGTTTTTAATGAACTTTTTTAGGTTATGGGTGATTGATTGGTTGGATGGTAGAAGAAACAATTGGTTTTGTGGATGGATTGTCATCAATTTTTGTCCTTTTCATCTTTGTATGTCCATGCATTGCCCTCTATTTTGTTTTGAAGTTATTGTTATTGGAGTGGTTTCCCTTTTACCATGTAGATCAGTTTTGGGTGAATAATTTAATTAAATAAGTGGCATGTTGAAGGAATCCAGTGCAGGGAACTTAATATCAAGATCAAATTGTTCATATGGAACCAAAATATCAACAGTAGGCAGTGAGGATAATAATGGACAAACCAGAAACTGTCCAAAATATCAAGATCAAATTGTCTATCAATCTTAACTGAAAAACCTTAAAAGTGAAACCCACAAGAAAATGCAAGGTCAAAAAATCTAATTCTGCCAAATCTAGTGGGGTTTCTTCACATAGTTCTGCTTAAAGGTTATTGTGTCATTGTGCAATTTTCTTCTCTTTGCCAGTTTGGTTGGGCTGAAGCTGTAGTTTGTTGTTTATCATACCAGATAGAATCCATAGGTTCCTTGAATTGCGTTCCATATGTGATGGGAAATCCCACAGCCACTGTTTTAATTTTGCTTCAAGAACAAGCATTTCCACCATAAAGGATCAAGCAGTAACAGATTTGGTTTTTTGACCTCCTTGATGCAGAAGCGAAAAAGAACCTGTATGTTGACTTGGAATCTGACATCATATTCAAATTAAAATTGCAAAGAGCAACCACACCAGGACCCCTGAAATAAGAGAACAATATAATTGTAGAAAAAATAGTTTGCAATCCATCGATGAGAAATTGTCAGATCTTTTATCTAGTTATCTTCTCGCATGATGCAACAATGAATTAATGACGGAACTTTCTTCCTAAGAAAACGGTTAAGATTTACTTGAATCATAAAGACAACTACGAGGTCAATCTTTTGTATCACCATATAGATCTACACTTCGAGAAAGATTTAAATCTCAATGGTAGAATATTCTCAAAGAGGTTTTCAGATAGAAAAACTCTTCAGGGTTTAAAAATAAAAATTGAAATTCTTAAATAAAAATTGAAATTCAATTTTGGGGTACGAAGTCTCGAAAGTATCATTGGGTGGTTATCTGCTAGCAATTTATTCATCCACTCCCATTATTCATGCATGGATCACAATATCCATATAGTTTTATTACTTCTGATAACTATGAACCCAATTGTGTGAGATCAAATAGATTTTAGAGCACAGCCTGTAGTTTTGTTTTACTTCATGACAAGTGAGAAAAATTTTGATCCACTAAAAGAATTAAACGTGAAAACACACAACTTGTTTTATTTGCTGGATTTTGCTGCTAATCCAAGAAATAAACTATCATCAATCAACACACGATGATCAAATTGAAATATTAGTCAACAATGCATACTCCAGCCAATACTTGGATCATTTTAGTTTGTTTCACACCCTATTCTCTCTCTCTCTCTCTCTCTCTCTCTCTCTCTCATACGCACACAGATGCATGCACACATGCGACCACTTATGCATCACACATGCGACATCCATGTAGGCACACACTGGTAGGGATTGCTGGTCGAAGTTCTTTCATCTAATATAAGTGATTTATCGATTCAGCTTTTTGCCATGCCCGTGTTTGACATGCTTGAAACAATGCTTGTAAAGAAGCTTCACTTCTCACCTAGCCGTACTCTGCGTTTGGTTGCACGGTCTCTATATGTTGGTAATGTCTTTTTCCTTGGACCATTTCAAATTTTTGCCTTGTGATGTATGATGAAAGAATTGGACCAAAGATAATAACAAAAAGAAACATGTAATGGAAGTTTTTAAGCTTTGATTTATGTGACTCTCCTCTTTGTGTAGTTTTTACCATGTTCATTGGTATATGCTTTCCTTTCTTTGGTGCGTTGCTTGGATTTTTTGGAGGCTTCGCATTAGCCCCAACATCTTACTATGTAAGTCACTATACCTTGTTTTATCTGATGATACAAAAATCAGAGCAAGTTTTCCCTGTTACTTCTAAAGCTCAGATCCCATTTATAATAATTTAATGCAAAATTGCTTGGAGTTTAAATCCATGTCTGCTTCGAATGTGATTTTACAGCTTCCATGCATCATTTGGCTACTCATCTATAAGCCTAGAAGGTTCAGCTTATCTTGGATCGCAAACTGGGTAAAGTCATAGAACCCTTAATTTTGTTACTTTTCTTGTAGTTTAGGTTCATCAAGATGATATTTTCTTGTACTTTTGATCTCCAGATCTGCATTATTCTTGGAGTCCTGTTGATGCTTTTAGCAGCAATTGGAGGACTGAGGTCAATCATAATTAATGCCAAGACTTACAAATTCTTCTCGTGAGTTTGCTGACGAAGACATGCTGAAATATTGCCTTTGCCTAGTCAAAGTTCCTTGCTCATATTGCAAAAAAAGTCTTAAGTAATTTATTTGTTTGGAGAAGAATATTGTCTGCATGAAACCAATAGGGGATGGCTTCCTTGTCGGTACTGCAAAGTGATACCCATTGCCATCCTCATTCTCTTGTTCAGATTATAATATTTCAGCATTTCAACGTTCAAGCAAGTGATTATAAGCTTGTGTGCTTTGTGATGCCTTTTTATCGAAAGCTATATGGATATTGTGATCCATGCATGAATAATGGGAGTGGATGAATAAATTGCTAGCAGATAACCACCCAATGATACTTTCGAGTAAACCATTGTGCTGTTGCCATAATGCGGCTAAATTTTGTTTGTCATGTTCTATGGCTGATGCAGCACTTCTTTTGATCACTTTCTCATGAATGGCAGCATCTCAAACCCCTCAACTCTCAATTTTTGTGTGAACCAAAAGAGGGAATGAGAGTCAAAATAGCATACACATTGATTCAGGAATGGAATTCAATTTCTACTCTACCTTAATGAACCAAACATATCCTCCTAAGCGACATGAAACCCATGCAATTGGATACGTATAAGCGCGTTACTTATAGTGTTGGCAAAATTGATGGTTGCCTTTCATTGCACCAGGCTATAAGGATTGCTCCCTTCTGGCTAGCTACGTAACATCCGGTCCACTATTGCCAATTAATTCCCTTTAATTTCCACTCCTCCATTCAATTTATTTACAAAGGATGATTCTCCCCCTCAATCCCTAAACTTGTGAAAAGGTGATTATAGGAAATCCTCTGGTTCTTGTTGGGCTGTCTTTCCTAAAATTATCCTAAAGCGCTCCTTCACCCTGAATTGTTTTCCTATAAGCACCTCCAAAATTACAAGTGATGAGGTCCAAATCCATATCACCTTTCTTCTGTAACTTGACCTCTAACCAGAATCATAGGAAAAAAACATCCCCTTCCCAACCATTCACCATCATGTTCCAAAGATGACGTGCAGATACATTGATGATCTAGACATCCTTAGATCACGCAGTTAAAGACTTGCTGTGTGTTGTTTTCTTCGCTATCGAATCTCAAGCCTACAAACAGCATAAAGATGAGACAGTATAACAAAGGGCTCTATGAAATATATGAAAGATTGTACTATAACCTTAATGGTGATGAATCATATTATATCCTTATTTTGAGTTTAATTGTACAAAGATATTTTAATTTCATATTATTGTGATAGGCATGAGCATTTGAACATGTTGACTCCTTTCTTTCATCCCACGAACTTCGTTCCCACCAACTGCCATTTGGTTCTCCCCACATTCTGCAATGAAGCAATGTCCCACTTCATCGCCTGATGGAAACGATGCTAAAAGGTTTTGTTGCGGCCGAATCACGTATGATGAACGTCGGGCAGGCTAGGATCACCGTGTGCGCAGAGAGACCACCGTCTTCCTCCTGGAGCCTGCAAAAGTCCCGGGCCGGTAGTTCCAGCGGGGACCCTCCGACGCCCAAGTTAGTGAGTCGTCGAACAGGGATATGATTTTTGTTCAATTATTCTAGTGGAAGTTTTCTCCGAAAGAGAGTCCCCCTCGCATGGAGCTCGGGTCCTCCCTTTATACCTGTTGGGAATCCCGTATATCTTGGCCTGTTGGAACCGTCGAATCTGCTTCATCGAACGGTAAGTTGTTGGACTGTTGTGGGATAGGGGCCGCTTATAGCGGTAACTGCTGATCAGGCTGAGACCTGCCCGCGATTTGGGTAAACAGGCTATTCAGCAGTAGACCTTAAATCGCGGGGTCCATTACCTAAAACATCCTTGTATGACGGCCGACACTGGGGGCCGAGGTCGGGTGGCAGTGCTAGATGCCGGAACCAAAGCCTCAGTATTGGGGCTTATGAAGACCGACGCTGAGGCCGACGCTGAGGATCGACGCTGGAGGCCGACGCTGGTGGCCAGCTCTGAAGATCGACGCTAGCCGCTGGTGCCAACGCGTAGTTGGTCTTTGATGCTGACGCTGGGGGCCGACGCTGGAAGCCGACGCTGGTGGCCAGCTCTGAAGACCGACGCTAGCCGCTGGTGCCAACGCGTAGTGGGCCTTTGGTGCGACGCTGGGGGCCGACGCTGGAAGCCGACGCTGGTGGCCAGCTCTGAAGACCGACGCTAGCCGCTGGTGCCAACGCGTAGTGGGTCTTTGATGCTGACGCTGGGGGCCGATGCTGGAAGCCGACGCTGGTGGCCAGCTCTGAAACCGACGCTAGCCGCTGGCTCTCAAGGCCGACGCTGAGGACCGACGCTGGGGGCCGACGCTGAGGGCCGACGCTGGGGCCGGCGCTAGAGGCCGACGCTGGTGGCCTTGGGTTTCGTTGTCACATCATTACTTTCGAAAGTCGTGCGGAAGATAATACTACCTCGGAGAAACCGCCAGCCGTATCAGATGCCCCCCACCCCTGAGATTGGTGAGCGTTTACTTACCTGCGAAAGGGGGTGTGAATATCATCTAGGGGGCCGGTTTCCACGTTATCATCTTGCTTTTGTTGGGATTAGGGAGGATTTCCCTCGGGCAGTGCTACGAAAAGGCGGACGGCATCATTGCGGTAAGGTTAGCGCCCCCTTTTACATTGGTGGTCTTTTCGATCTTATCGTATCGGCGGGTCGTCGAAACGCCTCCCAACTGAAGACGGACGCGTGGTTGAATCGGACGGTTAGAGGGTGTTTCGAGATGGTGTAATGATGGCGAATTGCCCTTGTCTTCCTATCTTCCCTCTTTCTTCCGCCATTGCCCCCTTTTGAGTCCGCCTGCGTTTCCGTCTTCTGTTCATTCTCCCCGTGCTCTGTCCTTGCTCGCGTTTTTCTTCTCAGGTCAGTTCCCATGGCTTCTTCTCCTTCTTGCTCCATTTCCGGTTCTTGGGGGGGTTCCCACCATTCTTCCCAGTCTGAGTCCCAGTCCATCCAATGGTCCACCTCATCTTCTGATCATTCACCAGAGCCACGACCAGTCGATCGTCCCTCCACCGGGATTCGTCCGACCGGCGGACAAACTTCCGTTAGAACCCGGCCGGCGGTTGCTGGCCCTTCTAGGGTTACCAAGGAGTCCCCCGAAGGGACTGCGTCGACCATGTCTGCCCAGGACATCGCGAACTTAAGGGCCAGGTACGGCTTCCCTCCGGACCTTCACCTGTTTGTTCCCACCTCTAACGATAGGGCAACCTCCTCCCGTTCCGGGAGGGTTGCCCTGTACGGGGCCTTTTTTAAGGCCGGGCTTAGGTTACCGATTCACCCCTTTATCCTTAATCTTCTGGATAGGTATTCCTTGACCCCGTCTCAACTAGTTCCCAATTCCTTCCGAACTATAGTTGGTTTTTTAGTACTCTGCCATCTGCAGGGCATAGAGGCTAGCATTTCCTTGTTCCGCAGCTTCTATACCTTGCGCAAACAGTCGGGGTGGTGGTCTTTCACTCCTAGATCCAATAGGATTCTTAGGTTGTGCCTTCCTTCCTCCGTTAAGGGGTGGAAGGACAAGTTTTTCTTCGCGGACGTCAGCGGGGTTCGTGGAAGCTGGGGGGTACCCAATATCGATGCCAACAGGGACGCCTCCATCCTTCCACGAGACCGGATGGCATTTGGGCAGCTCCTGACTGCCGATATTCCTAAGTGTAATAAGCTGATAGCCGAGGAGAACCTTCAACGTGCCAGCTTAATTCCCTCGAGGGGTGAGCATTAGTCCACTCGCCTCTCTTCTCTGTTCTTCTCCCTTCTCTCTTTTTTTTTTTTTTTTTTTTTAACTATCCCTTGCTTGCGTAGGGATGGCGCCGACATTGCACAAGCTTAAGCAGGTGGCCGCCAAGAAGAGGAAGGCCGCGGGGACTGTATCCCCTGCCGAAGGGAGGGCTGCCACTAAGGTTCCCAGGAGGGCCGACGCCGGGAGGGTTAGTGGCAGAGAGACCGACGCTGGGATGGCCGACACCGGAGGAACTATAGTCGTGAAGCCCCTACGCGCCAAAGTCTCGAAGAAGGGCGGCCCAAAAGGGCCGTCACTAAAGGGGTCGACGCCCAGGAAGCCAAAGCAGTGGGGCCCGTGCGCATAGGCGAGGCAATCCGACCCCAAGCCGAAGAACCCATCATGGAAGACGCGGCGAAGGCCAGGGCCGGCAAGGAGGTGGAGCAAAGCCCGCCGGAAGAAGAATCTCCAGCCCCGGCTCCTCCAATTATTTTACTTGATTTATCTCCTGAGGGGAAGACACCGTCTCCCGCGCCTAAGGAGGCGGGTAAAGCTTCGGCGGCAATAGCGGCGACTCCAGCCGCTGCCTTGCCCCTACGGGGGCGACAGCTGAAGCGCCTCTGCCCGCTAAAGAGCCGGAGACGGCAGGTTCTGAGGCAGAATCAGCCTCTGTGGGTCCGACGCCCAGGGAAGGGAGGACTATCGATCCTTCCTTCCAGTCACTGCTGGCGAACCATAGCCGCTGGGCTATGCGGGTCATAGAGGAAGCTTCAGTGGAGGAGATGCAAGAATATCTCCGAGGTCGAAGGTGTGCTACCTTCTTTCGTGAAGCCTCGGTGGCGCACCTCTGGGTGAGTTTTTGTGCCACTATTGTCCTTTTCCTTTCCCTTTTTCTCTTCTTCTTTTTCCTTTATCTGGATATTTTTTTTCCAGGCCTTGAACTCCCTTGTCGCCCTCAAAGATCTCTGGACTTTGAGCGACACCGCCCTTGAGCAAGCGCGGAGGAGATGGTCTCCCTTCAAGTGAAAGCTGAAAAGGCGGCGATGGCCCTAGAGGACACCCGGGCCACCCTGACGGGTGAGGTAGAGGCTATTCGGCTTAGAGCCGAAAAAGCTGAATACGCGCTGGAAGTTGCCCAGCGCCGTGCTGCCAACGAGCTGGACAACGCTCAGGTGGCGGAAGAAAAGCAAAAAGCGGCCGAGGAGAAGCTGATGGCGGCCGAGGAGAAACTGATGGCAGCAGAGCAGGAGGTATGCGTTCTAAAGACTCAGATGAGCTCTGCCTTTGCCGAGACCAATGCGGCTAAGGAAGCCACCCACCAACACATAATTAAAATCGCGGATCTGGAGGCGGTAGTGGCGGAGGCCCAGAGAAGAGCCACCGAGGCGGAAGAGAAGGGGGCCAATGCCATAGAGGATTATAAGAAATCCGCAGCCTTCGATGACGAGGTAGCTGAGTCAGCGGCGTTAGCTTATGACGCCGGCTTCCAAGATTGCAAAAAGAAAGTCCAGGAGCTTTACGACTTGGAAGATATCGAGGAGCTGCAGCCTGACGACGTCCCTGAAGATGGCACCCCGCCTTCGGATGCCCATTAACAGCTTTTTGTTTTTCTTCCTGTTGGCAATTTTGTAAACTTCATCATCAATGAATATTTTTAATTTCTTGAGCTTCATTTGTTCGAACCGCTGTGAACTGCCAGTTGATAGGAATATGTATAGTAGGTTACGCTAGATAGGACCGTGAGCCATGATGCCGTCCTAAGCATCGGCAAGGCCGATATTCGGTGGTCCTTGGTGCCAACACAGTTGGTCTCTACGGCTGATGCTAAGCGCCGGTCTTTTGCGCCGATGCACAGTTGGGTCTTTGTTGCCGACGCTGGGCGCCAATGCGGAGTTGGTCTTTAGTTGCCGGAGCGGATCCGGTCTTCTGTTGCCAACACTGGGCGCCGGTCTTAGGTGCCAACGCGGAGTTGGTCTTTAGTTGCCGAAGCGGATCCGGTCTTCTGTTGCCGACGCTGGACGCCGGTCTTAGGTGCCAACGCGGAGTTGGTCTTTAGTTGCCGGAGCGGATCTGGTCTTCTATTGCCGACGCTGGATGCCGATCTTAGGTGCCAACGCGGAGTTGGTCTTTAGTTGCCGGAGCGGATCCGGTCTTCTGTTGCCGACGCTGGACGCCGGTCTTAGGTGCCAACGCGGAGTTGGTCTTAGTTGCCGGAGCGGATCCGGTCTTCTATTGCCGACGCTGGATGCCGGTCTTAGGTGCCAACGCGGAGTTGGTCTTTAGTTGCCGGAGCGGATCCGGTCTTCTATTGCCGACGTTGGGCGCCGGTCTTAGGTGCCAACGCGGAGTTGGTCTTTAGTTGCCGGAGCGGGTCCGGTCTTCTGTTGCCGACGCTGGGCGGGTCTTAGGTGCCAACGCGGAGTTGGTCTTTAGTTGCCGGAGCGGATCCGGTCTTCTGTTGCCGACGCTGGGCGCCGGTCTTAGGTGCCAACGCGGAGTTGGTCTTTAGTTGCCGGAGCGGATTCGGTCTTCTGTTGCCAACGCTGGGCGCCGGTCTTAGGTGCCAACGCGGAGTTGGTCTTTAGTTGCCGGAGCGGATCCGGTCTTCTGTTGCCGACGCTGGGCGCCGGTCTTAGGTGCCAATGCGGAGTTGGTCTTTAGTTGCCGGAGCGGATCCGGTCTTCTGTTGCCGACGCTGGGCGCCGGTCTTAGGTGCCAACGCGGAGTTGGTCTTTAGTTGTCGGAGCGGATCCGGTCTTCTGTTGCCAACGCTGGGCGCCGGTCTTAGGTGCCAACGCGGAGTTGGTCTTTAGTTGCCGAAGTGGATCCGGTCTTCTGTTGCCGACGCTGGACGCCGGTCTTAGGTGCCAACGCGGAGTTGGTCTTTAATTGCAGGAGCGGATCCGGTCTTCTGTTGCCGACGCTGGGCGCCGGTCTTAAGTGCCAACGCGGAGTTGGTCTTTAGTTGCCGGAGCGGATCCGGTCTTCTGTTGCCGACGCTGGGCGCCGGTCTTAGGTGCCAACGCGGAGTTGGTCTTTAATTGCTGGAGCGGATCCGGTCTTCTGTTGCCGACGCTGGACGCCGGTCTTGGGTGCCAACGCGGAGTTGGTCTTTAGTTGCTGGAGCGGATCCGGTCTTCTGTTGCCGACGCTGGGCGCCGGTCTTAGGTGCCAACGCGGAGTTGGTCTTTAGTTGCCGGAGCGGATCCGGTCTTCTGTTGCCGACGCTGGGCGCCGGTCTTAGGTGCCAACGCGAGTTGGTCTTTAGTTGCCGGAGCGGATCCGGTCTTCTGTTGCCGATGCTGGGCGCCGGTCTTAGGTGCCAACGCGGAGTTGGTCTTTAGTTGCCGGAGCGGATCCGGTCTTCTGTTGCCGACGCTGGATGCCGGTCTTAGGTGCCAACGCGGAGTTGATCTTGATTGCCGGAGCGGATCCGGTCTTTGTTGAACATACTCATTCGAAAATAAGAACATGTTATTATTCAGGCATCAAACAGATAACACTAAAGTTTTATTGATAGTACCAGCGTAAGTTGTCGGCATTCCAAGTTCGGGGAAGCGGTTTCCCGTCTAGCTCTTCGACTTTATACGCCCCATGGCGGAGCACCTCCTTGACACGGTATGGTCCTTCCCATTTTGGTGCTAGCTTGCCCCCTTCCATCGGCTTGGACACCTCAGCTCTTCGTAGGACAAGGTCTCCGGGCCGGAATGTCTTGGGTCGCACCCGAGAGTTATAGTGTTTGGCCACTCGCTGGCGGAACGCGGCCATACGAAGTTGCGCTTGATCTCGCAGTTCTTCTACTAAATCCAGATAGCTCTCAGCTGGTTCAAGTTGCTTTCTTCATGGTATAATTCCGTCCGGGGACTAGGAGCTCCTATTTCCACGGGGATGACCGCCTCGGTCCCAAAGACCAGGCTGAAGGGAGTTTCCCCTGTGGGTGCTCGCGGTGTCGTATGGTAGGCCCACAACACACTGGAAAGTTCTTCCACCCAGCGCCCTTTACAGCTATCTAGCCGAGCCCGGAGCCCTTGTAGGATGATGCGATTGGTCACCTCAGCTGCGCCGTTGGTTTGGGGATACCCTACGGAGGTGAATCGGTGACGGATTCCTAGGCCCTCGCAGAATTCTCGGAAGGCCGTGTTATCAAACTGTCGGCCGTTGTCTGTAACCAGGGTGTGTGGTAACCCAAACCGACACACCACAGATTTCCAGAAGAAAGACCTCACTTTGGCTTCCGTGATCTTAGCAAGAGCTTCCGCCTCGATCCACTTAGTGAAATGATCGACGGCTACGACTAGGAACTTACGTTGTCCGGAGGCAGGGGGGAAAGGTCCTAGGATGTCCATGCCCCATTGTGCAAAGGGCCATGGTGCAGCCAGAGGGGTTAGCTGGGACGCAGGTTGATGTTGGACGTTGGCGTGATGCTGGCAGCTGTCATACTTTTTAACAAGTTCAGATGCGTCTTCTTTCATCGTCAACCAGTAATACCCTTGACGTAGAGCTTTATATGCAAGAGCCCTGCCCCCCAGATGGCTTCCGCATATCCCCTCGTGTATCTCTCGCAAAATATAATTGGCGTCGGTAGGACCGACGCACCTGAGGATAGGGTACGAGATGACCTTCGGTAGAGCCTTCCCTCCATAAGAAAGAACTTCGGGGCCCGTCTCTTAAGCTTCCTGGCTTCGGCAGGGTCTTCGGGGAGGATACCTTCAGTAAAGTATTGAACA
>UESW01003920.1:2376521-2475433 GCA_900491605.1 Calamus simplicifolius | reverse complement strand
GAGGCAGGGGGGAAAGGTCCTAGGATGTCCATGCCCCATTGTGCAAAGGGCCATGGTGCAGCCAGAGGGGTTAGCTGGGACGCAGGTTGATGTTGGACGTTGGCGTGATGCTGGCAGCTGTCATACTTTTTAACAAGTTCAGATGCGTCTTCTTTCATCGTCAACCAGTAATACCCTTGACGTAGAGCTTTATATGCAAGAGCCCTGCCCCCCAGATGGCTTCCGCATATCCCCTCGTGTATCTCTCGCAAAATATAATTGGCGTCGGTAGGACCGACGCACCTGAGGATAGGGTACGAGGATGACCTTCGGTAGAGCCTTCCCTCCATAAGAAGAACTTCGGGGCCCGTCTCTTAAGCTTCCTGGCTTCGGCAGGGTCTTCGGGGAGGATACCTTCAGTAAAGTATTGAACAAAGGCGTTCGTCCAGGAAGGCTCCTGCTCCACTGGTAAAGTTTTTATTGGTGCATCAATGCTCGGGGCTTCTAGGTGCTCCACGTAAGCTTTTCCCAACATCCCATCAGCTGAGGCAGCGAGGTGGGATAGGGCGTCAGCTCTAGCATTCTCTTGTCGAGGAATGTAGCTGACGCTGAAGTGAGTGAATGGAGAAGTCATTGAGAACACCGCGTCCAAGTAACGGGCCATGATGGGATCCTTTGCCTCGTACTCCTTGGTGATCTGGCCAGCAACCAATTGGGAGTCGGTAAAAGCTCTAAGGCGTTTCACCCCAAGTTCCCGAGCCAGTCTTACTCCGGATAACAAAGCCTCATATTCCGCCTGGTTATTAGTGGCTGGGAAGAGGAAGCGAAGTGCACACTCAGTAACCACCCCATCCGAGTTAGCCAAGATGAGGCCTGCTCCACTCCCTTGAGAGTTCGATGCCCCATCTACGTGAAGGACCCACTCATCGTCACCGGCTTCCAAGGGTTGAGTGTCCGTCGGAAGTTCTTTGGATAACTCGGTTCCCCAAGTACATTCGATCAAGAAATCTGCCAAGACTTGAGACTTCATGGCCGAACGAGGGCGGAAAGATAAATCAAACTCCCCCAGCTTGAGGGCCCACCTGGCCAGCCGGCCAGAAGTATCCGGACGAGCTAGAATTGTCTTTAGAGGCTGGTCAGTAATTACTGCGATCGGGTGGGCTTGGAAGTATGGCCGCAGATGCTGGGCCGACACGATTAACGCAAAGATGATTTTTTCCATGTTTGAGTATCGAGTCTCAGCATCATGAAGCACCTTACTTGTATAGTATACTGGCCTTTGTGTGCCATCAGTGTCCACACGGGCTAGCACGGAGCTAACAGCCTCAGGAGAGGCTGCAAGGTACAGAAGGAGCTCCTCTCCGCCCGTCGGCTTGGCTAGCAGTGGCGGGGTGGATAGGAACGTCTTTAACCCTTCGAACGCCTCCTGGCATTCTTTGGTCCACTCGAACTTATTGATTCTGCGAAGCGCCTTGAAGAAAGGCAAACACCTTTCCGCGGACTTGGATAGGAAGCGGCTTAAGGCGGCTATTCTTTCTGTCAGGCGTTGTACTTCCTTCTTGTTGGCGGGAGGCCTCATGTCCAAGATGGCTTGGACTTTGTCCGGGTTAGCTTCGATTCCTCTCCGGGTCACCATGAAACCCAAGAACTTCCCAGCTGTTACTCCGAATGCACACTTGTGAGGGTTCAGCTTCATCTGATATCGACAAAGATTGTCAAAAGTTTCTGCCAGATCCGTGATGTGGTCAAGGGCACGAACGCTTTTCGTCAGCATGTCATCCACATACACTTCCATATTACGCCCTATCTGTCCTTCAAAGACTTTGTTCATCAGCCTCTGGTAAGTAGCCCCCGCGTTCTTTAACCCGAAAGGCATCACCTTGTAGCAATATAGACCCTTTTCGGTTATAAAGGAAGTAGCTTCTTCATCCTCCGGATTCATCCGGATCTGGTTGTATCCGGAGAAAGCGTCCATGAAGCTGAGGACCTCATGGCCGGATGTAGCATCCACCAATTGATCGATTCGAGGTAGTGGAAAGCTATCTTTGGGGCACGCCTTGTTGAGGTCGGTGAAATCTACACACATTCTCTAGCTTCCGTTGGCCTTGCAGACTAACACCACATTAGCTAGCCATTCAGGGTAGTGGACTTCCCGAATGTGGCCCGCAGCCATAAGCTTGCGGATCTCCTCGTCGATAGCTTTCTGTCTGTCTGGAGCGAAGTTTTCTTCTTCTGTCGGATTGGCCGACACTCTGGCTTGAGGTTAAGCCGATGGGTAATTACTTCTTCAGGGACGCCTGGCATGTCGGAGGAAGACCATGCGAAGACGTCAGCGTTGGCACGCAGGAATGTGAGGAGTTGACGACGTGCCTCTTCCGGGAGTGATGCCCCCAGCTGAACAGTCCTTGCCGGGTTATCGTCCAAGGGGAGGGTTAGAAGGTGCTCTGCCGGCTCTCCCCTTCTTCCCAACTCCCTAGGATCGAGCGACTCAGAGGCTGTCGCTGACTCTGCGCTCAGCGGACTGGGCGACAGATGATAACAGGGCGGCAGTGGGCTTTGCTCCCCCTTCATTTCTCCGATCCCTTCGTTGATAGGGAACCTTACTAACAGTCTCTTGGTGGAGATCACGGCATCCAGCAGGTTCAGCCCCGGTCTTCCCAAGATGGCGTTATAAGCCAGCGGGACCCGGACCACCAGAAAGTTTACGACCACTGTACTCTGACATGGAGGAGTTCCAGCCGTGACCGGGAGAGCAATTTCGCCTTCGACGTTCACTGAGTCTCCCGTGAAGCCCATTAGTGGTGTGGCAACGGGTCGAAGCAAGGACCTTGATAAGTTCATCCGAACAAAAGCCTCGTAACTCAAGATATCCACAGAGCTCCCACTATCAATTAAAATTCTTTTTACAGGGTGTTTAGCTATAGTCATAGAAACTACGACGCTGTCGTCGTGCTTATTAACTACCCCGTCTAGATCCTTTCCGAAAAAAGGTATTACAGAGTCTATTCCCTCGCGCGGCCTTTTCGAACCACCATCCGTTCCCCAAGAGATCATAGCTATGGTCTTTTCAGTTGGGGCATTATCCACGCCAGCCAGATGACTTGGGGGCGCCATGGGGCCCATCGCGGGAGATTCCCCCTTCGAACAAACTTGCCCAGGTGGCCCTGCTGAACCAGCTCCTCGATGGCCTTTTTTAGATTGCGGCAGTCTTCGGTGTCGTGGCCGTAGTCTCGATGGTACCGGCAGTAAAACTCCTTGTTGCGGGGGGCTCCGGACTTCAAGGGAGCCGGTCGCTTGAAATATGGTTCCTCCTCGATCTCCAGTAGGATGTGGGAGATGGGGGCCATGAGGGGAGTGAACTGCTCTTTAGGAACCAGCGCTTGTGGCCGGCGATCCGAGCGTCGTGGAGGCTCGGGCTTCCTAGGTTGCGCACCAGCGCGGTCAGAAGGCGGCGGTTTGTTACCGGGGTTCTTATCAATGTCTCTCCGGGAAGAATCTGCCTCGTCAGCGTGGATGTATTTCTGTGCCCGGCTCAGAAGCTCGGCGTAGGAACGCGGAGGCTTCTTATCCAGAGAGTAAGCGAATCTGGACGGGCGAAGTCCTCTCTTTAGGGCCAAGGTGGCGACAGAGTCTTTCAGGTTGTACACCTCCAGCGCTGCCTCCTTAAATCGAGCGACGAAATCCTTTAAGGTCTCGCCACTTTTCTGCTGGACAGCAAAGAGGCTATCGGCAACTCGTGGGATCTTTCGACAGGCATCAAAATGAGCCAGGAAGGACCGCTCAAGTTGCCGAAAGGAGTTGATGCTGCGTGGAAGTAAACGGGAGTACCACGCGCGTGCCGCCTTACGGAGCGTAGCCGGGAAGGCGACGCATAATAAGGAATCCGTCGCTCCCTGGACCTGCATGAGGACTTTGTAGCTTTTCAGATGGTCCAGGGGGTCCGTCGTTCCATCATATGGATCCAATTGAGGGAGACGAAACCGGGGGGGGACCGGTTCCTTCATGATATGGCGAGAAAGCGGGGGGCGACGTTCATACTCCGCTGCATAGGGATCGGCGATCTGACGGCTGAGTTCGTCCAACCGCCGATGGTATTCGTCAAGCCTTTGCTCGGCTCGCCGAGTGGTTTTCCGGGGAGTGTTACCTCGAGATGAGTCGGAAGAAGAAGATCGCCGGCGCAAAGAATGTGCCCGCTTGGACTCTTTTTCTTCCGGTCGGTGGTGGGGGCGACTGGAGCGACGGGAAGGAGACCGTCGTCGCTTCGAGGTCCCTTGGGATGAGTCGGAAGAAGAAGATTGACGGCGCAAAGAAGGCGCCCGCTTGGACTCCTTTTCTTCCGGTCGGTGGTGGGGACGACTGGAGCGACGGAAAGGAGACCGTCGTCGCTTCGAGGTCCCTTGACGATGAGGTTCGGGGGGTGAGCGGTGAGAGACCTCAGGCGGGGTCCCTCCTTGGTGAGACTGTACTGTTCCTCGCACCCCTTCGCCCGTTACAGGGGGTTGAGTTACAGCAGCCACATAGCGCTCTTGCAGCCCTCGAACCATCGTCGTCAGATCCTGGACCTGATGGGATAGATCATCAAGCCGGTCAGGTTGGCTCGTCGGTGCAAGGGGTGGAGCACGAGGGTTGGCCTCCGAATGCTCCACTCGCGGGATGTGCCCGGCTGCCTGGCTAGAGGAAGCCTCTTGTGCTCGCGTGGTCACCATCGCTTCCTTTGCAAAACTAGAGAGATTCCAGGGGGGATTTTCGACTTGGTCTGCCTTCTGCCCCCCCCCCTTCCTGGCGCGCCAATCTATTGCGGCCGAATCACGTATGATGAACGTCGGGCAGGCTAGGATCACCGTGTGCGCAGAGAGACCACCGTCTTCCTCCTGGAGCCTGCAAAAAGTCCCGGGCCGGTAGTTCCGGCAGGGACCCTCCGACGCCCAAGTTAGTGAGTCGTCGAACAGGGATATGATTTTGTTCAATTATTCTAGTGGAAGTTTTCTCCGAAAGAGAGTCCCCCTCGCATGGAGCTCGGGTCCTCCCTTTATACCTGTTGGGAATCCCGTATATCTTGGCCTGTTGGAACCATCGAATCTGCTTCATCGAACGGTAAGTTGTTGGACTGTTGCGGGATAGGGGCCGCTTATAGCGGTAACTGCTGATCAGGCTGAGACCTGCCCGCGATTTGGGTAAACAGGCTATTCGGCAGTAGACCTTAAATCGTGGGGTCCATTGCCTAAAACATCCTTGTATGACGGCCGACACTGGGGGCCGAGGTCGGGTGGCAGTGCTAGATGCCGGAACCAAAGCCTCAGTATTGGGGCTTATGAAGACCGACGCTGAGGCCGACGCTGAGGATCGACGCTGGAGGCCGACGCTGGTGGCCAGCTCTGAAGATCGACGCTAGCCGCTGGTGCCAACGCGTAGTTGGTCTTTGATGCTGACGCTGGGGGCCGACGCTGGAAGCCGACGCTGGTGGCCAGCTCTGAAGACCGACGCTAGCCGCTGGTGCCAACGCATAGTGGGCCTTTGGTGCTGACGCTGGGGGCCGACGCTGGAAGCCGACGCTGGTGGCCAGCTCTGAAGACCGACGCTAGCCGCTGGTGCCAATGCGTAGTGGGTCTTTGATGCTGACGCTGGGGGCCGACGCTGGAAGCCGACGCTGGTGGCCAGCTCTAAAAACCGATGCTAGCCGCTGGCTCTCAAGGCCGACGCTGAGGACCGACGCTGGGGCCGACGCTGAGGGCCGACGCTGGGGCCGGCGCTAGAGGCCGACGCTGGTGGCCTTGGGTTTCGTTGTCACATCATTGCTTTCGAAAGTCGTGCGGAAGATAATACTACCTCGGGGAAACCGCCAGCCGTATCAGGTTTTAAGAACCTACAAAGATTTAAGGTGTTAGTGATTTCATGTACATCTATATAATCTATTTTCTATTTAGTAGTATAATCCATTATTCAATAGTATTTGCAACTTACTTTATAGGTTTGAGATGCTCCAAAATTGGAGCCAACGAAAGAGCAATTGCACCTTCTTTTAAGAGATAGAGCATCGTACGTCAATGAGCCTAAAGCTAAGACTAAAACCATGGCAACAATAATGCATAATGTGTTCTATTTGTACATACTTATATTGCTCTTACACATAGTTATATCTTTCTTGCATATATTTATTTTTAAGGGTGGCCCATGGACCTGCCCAACCCTGGCCCTGAAATTTTTCAAGCCATTCCTAAAATATTTCGGCCCTTAGGGCTAGGTCAGGCTTGACATTATAGGCCTGATCAAATTTCGAATTGAACTTGGGCTTAGAAGAAATATACCCGACCTAAATTTTTTTTTATATAAATATATATTATATACATAAATATATACAATTTTTATACATGTTTATATTTTAATAAAAAAATTAAAAAAATTAGATAAAATCTTACCAACTGTTACCAACCAACCAGTAAACCTTTCATTCAATACCTAAATGGGCCTTGAAAGCCCATTGCCTCCCTATGAGTGTGAATAAGAAATTATGAGGACATTTAATTTAGTCTCACATTGAAAAAATTAAGAAAGGAAGGTTCACTTATATGGAAACCTCTTCCTTGAAGCTTAAGTTCCTTAGGCTCACAATAAGTGGAGAGCTTGAGGGTGATGTTACCTCGCGCGAAGGGTGCTTTGTAGGCGCACTTTGCATGTCGCGAGGAGCTTGAGGGGCTTTAAATTTTTTCTTAATTATGAGGATCCGACGGTGGAGACTTATCGGATTAAGATAAGGAGCTAAGATTAATTGACCATTGATCATCGGATCAGATTGATCATTGATCGATTGAATGAAGGGTCAAGATCGAACACTGAGATGCGGTGATCAATCATGATCGCGATCACGGCAGTGTCGATCCAACGGCTCACACCCATGGGCTGATCGATCAACGGTTGACCATTGGTGATAGGTGCCCATCCAAGATAAGGCTTCCGAGAAGCGCATCGATCGCGTGATCTTCATATCACGGTTATAGATCGGCGTATCAAGGCTTCGGATAGGCGGGCCGATCGCGTGATCTTCAGATCACGACGGTAGATTGGCGTATCAGGGCTTCGGAGAGGTGGATCGATAGCATGATCTTCAGATCATGCTTGTAAATCGACTTATCCCATCATGAAATTGCTTATTGATCAGACCGTTGATTGCATCCAATCAGATCTAACAGTGCAGATCAATTCTATAGGGATGTATCCAAGGGGCACCTAAAATCTATAAATAGGACTGTAGGCATTCATTCCAATCCATTCCATTTTAGAATTTCATTCTTCTCTTAGGCATTTGCATACTCTCCTTAGGAAAATATAGTAATAGTGCATATAAAAAGAGAGAGAAGCATTCTTGGTTCGATATTTTTGGTGAATTATAGTGCTGCTTTTATCAAAAGAAGACTGTTGTATTCTGGGAGACAATCGTCATGCAGACCGTAAGCACCATTGCAGGACGAAATTGTTTTAAGAACATAGAGTGTAACTCTAGACTCAGTCTTATTAATTTGGTAGCCACAATCTACCCCAATAATCTTAAGACAATTTCATGCTATCATGGAAGTGCTGCTGCAGATGGCTACAATGACGATATCCGTTCAACCCAGGAGATCAGAGAAGTTCTTTGGCACAGACTTCAAGAAGTGGCAACAGAAGATGCTGTTCTACCTCACAACTCTGAATCTGGTCAGAGTACTAAATGAAGATCCACCAGTCCTAAAGAAATAGGAGACCGACAAGCAAGTAATTGCTGCGGTGGAAGCATAGAAGCATTAGACTTTCTTTGCAAAAACTACATCCTAAATGGTCTGGATAATACCCTGTACAATATGTACAATAGTATTGCTACTGCCAAGGAGTTATGGGCATCCCTAGATAAAAAGTATAAGACAGAGGATGTTTGACATAAGAAGTTTATGATCGGAAGGTTCTTAGACTACAAAATGGTCGACCATAAAATTGTTATGGAGCAAGTCTAAGTGCTTCAGATCATCCTACATGAGATACATGCAGAGAAAATGTCTCTCAGTATGTCATTCTAAGTAGCTTTCATCGTAGAGAAGCTACTGCCATTATGGAAGGACTTCAAGAACTACCTGAAGCATAAGCGAAAAGAGATGGGACTTGAAGATCTAATTGTCTGCCTAAGGATCGAGGAAGACAATAAGAGCCAAGACAAGAAGATAGAAGGACAACCTGCTGAGCCAAAGGCCAACCTCATAGAAGGAAGAAAGAAACGCAAGTTTTCAGGCGAAGGCTTTAAACAGAAGAAGGGCAATCCAAAGAAATATAAGTTCAAGGAAAAGTGCTTTGTCTGTGGAAAGCAAGGACACAAATCCAAGGACTATCATTTCAAGGATAAAGAAAAGAAAGAGGTCAACATTACTGAAACCCTATCCTAAGAAGTATCCGAGATGATGCTATCAACTGTTGTGTTTGAAGCAAACATGGTTGACAAAGCTAATGAGTGGTACATCAACACTGGAGCTACCAGACATGTTGCTTTGATAAGAGTATGTTCTCATCATATACTCCTATCAACAGTAGAAATCTGGTCATGGGTAACTCCGCTACATCCAAGATAGAAAGACTTGGCCGAATTGTTTTGAAGATGACATCTAGCAAGGAGCTTCTACTTAACGATGTGCTACATGTCCCTGACATCCGGAAGAATCTTATATCAGGCTCCCTCGTAAGCAAATATGGCTTTAGAATGATTTTTGAGTCTGATAAATTTGTACTCACCAAGGAGGGATATTTATTGGAAGGGGTTTCTTGAATAATGGATTATTCAAGGTTAATGTAATGACTGTACATAGAAATATTGAAATGAATAAAGTTTCTTCTTCTACTTATATGATTGACTCTTCTTGTTAATGGCATGATAGATTAGGACATGTGAATTTTAATTCATTGCAAAAATTAATGAAATTAGAATTATTATCTAATCATGAAATTGATCCACATTACATGTGCGAAATGTGTGTTGAAGCTAAGTTAGCAAAAACATCATTTCCATCAGTAGAAAGAAATACTGAACCTCTTGACTTAATTCACAGTGATCTATGTGACTTAAAGTCAGTTCAAACTTGAGAAGGTAAAAAGTATTTTATAACATTTATTGATGATTCAACAAGATACTGCTATGTGTATCTACTAAAGTCTAAAGATGAGGCTTTAAAAATATTTAAATATTATAGAATGAAGTTAAAAATCAACTTGGTGAAAAGATTAAGACTATAGGAGTGATAGAGATGGAGAATATGTTGCACCTTTTGATGAATTCTGTCAAGAGCATGGCATTATTCATCAAACTACGGCTCCTTATTCGCCTCAATCTAATGAAATTATGAAACAAAAACCGCACATTAAAAAAAATGATGAATGCTATGTTGATAAATTCTGGTACACCACAGAATTATGGGAAGAAGCAATTCTCTTAGCAAATCATATTTTGAACAAGATACCTTTTAAGAAGAAGGATATTACTCCATATGAGTTATGAAAAGGAAAGAAGCATTCTTACAATTACTTAAGAGTGTGGGGGTGTCTAGCTAAAGTAGCTATTCCAGATCCTAAAAAGGTCAAAATAGAACCTAAAACTGTTGATTGTTTTTATCGGTTATGCACATAATAGTAGTGCATATCACTTTTTGTGTATAAATTAGATATATCTGATATACAGAAAAATACAATCATGGAATCAAGGAATGCATCATTCTTTAAAAATATATTTCCATGCAAAGATAAATTTAAAATAAGTTAAAATAAAAGAACTTATGATAATACTGCTAGTAGCAGTCATCAGAAAAATATCTTAAAGATAAACCCATACGTAGTAAGAGATCAAAAGTTACAAAGTCCTTTGGTCCTGATTATGTAACTTATATGTTACAAGATGGACCTCAGACATTTAAAGAAGCAATGTCTAATCAGAAGCATCCTTTTGGTAAGAAGCTATTAATAGTAAAATTGAGTCCATCATGCATAATCATATCTGAGAGTTGGTAGACTTACCATATGGTATGAAACCTTTAGGATGCAAGTGGATTTTTAAGAAAAAGCTAAAGACTGATGGATCAATTGACAAGTATAAAGCCAGATTAGTGGCTAAGGGCTTCAAACAAAAAGAAGGTATAGACTTCTTTGATACCTATTTACCAGTAAGTAGAATAACATCTATAAGAATGCTAATCGCTTTTGCAGCCATTAACAATCTTGAAATTCATCAAATGAATGTTAAAACTGCTTTTCTAAATGGTGAATTAGATGAAGAAATATACATGGAATAGCCTGAGGGATTTATTGTTCTTGGACAAAAAAAAAAGGCGTGTATACTTGTTAAATCCTTATATGGATTAAAACAAGCACCTAAACAATGGCATATAAAATTTGATAATGTCATATTATCAAATGGATTCAAAATAATGAATGTGACAAATGTATATACCAAAACACTTGTCAAGCTTCCAAATCTCCAAATAAATATTTAAACACATGCTAAATCTATGCACATTTATAAAATAATTTTGAAAGCATAATCATGCAATAATTCCAAAATATGCAATGCAATCAAACACACTATATCGATATAATTATCAATTCTTATGTGTTCTACGGCCCTACGTTATATCCGTAAAAACCCCACTGGTGTATCACTCTTAAATATCCCCTAAGAGGAAGGGTCCTGGTACTAGCATTATGCCATATATCATAATCTGTCACAATACATCCTACAGATGTGTGTCCTCCACATATTTCTCCTGTGAAGGTGGGTCCCATATCTCTTAGCAATCACATCATATTATGTTATAGAGAACCGTGGCAACACATAGTAGCATATTTTCAAGTATCATATTTACATCTTGCATGCAACATATCATGCATCATCACAAGCATAAGCTTCTCACATATACAGTGGTTTGAACATTAGCAATTGCATATAATTTTATTAAATAGTACCAAATGGTTTTGCAAAGTCAAAGTAACCATATCCCTCATTGGTCACATATATAAAACTCATCATTTTAAAAATATCAGCAATTGTGAATAAGCAGACCAAATAATGAGTTGCATACTCATGGTACTATTTAACAATTTCAAAATAGTCAAATCAAATACCATAATTCCATTTTTTTCTCATTTCATAATTTAATACATCTATAATTCCAAAATTACATATTAAATAATTTATGAAATCATAATAATTAGTTTGCTTACCTCAGCACGCTAATCCCAAAATGTAAACTAGTTATTTGGACTTCTAGGTACCTACAGTATTATTTTATACAATTAAATCTCTAAAATTAGAATAACAAATTGTCCCCTAAATTCTACCCATTCTAATCCTGGGCCTAACTTTGGGCTCAAATATCTTCAGGAATAATAATCCAAATGGGTAAATAAAACTTTTTCCAAACACTAGGATCAAAACTGATCCAAACCATATGCTCATTTCTCTGTCCCCGGACAGGGCCCAAAAATTTGGCCCAAAAGGCGCACTGGTTGGCCCAACACAGCCTAGTTTTAGGCCCCCCCTGTTTCTTTTCTCTCATTCCCCTGGTTCACCCGAACCAGGGGTGCATGTGCCGGTGGCCAGGGTCACCGCCGGCGTCTCCCCGAGGCTACTCGGCTGTCGATGACCAGCCCAGAGCCGGCCGCCATCATGGCCTTGCCCTCTCTCTCTCTTTCTCCCTCTTTCTCTCTCTTTCTCTCCCTTTCTCGCATGGCACCTTCACTGTGCCGGTGGCACGGCCAGTCACCACTGCCTGGCCGGACCCTCACCAGATGCTCGCTCGATGCCAATGGGGGTATAAAATTGAGTGGTATCCTGCTGAGTGAGGGTGAAGACCCTTTCCTGGGTCCTAGACGGCTGCTGCTGATGCTACTGTCTCTTCCCTTGATCTGAAGAGGGCTGCTGATCCTGCTCGATTAACATGGAGGATAGGAGGTTAAGAGCAGATCTAATCATCCTTCCACTGAAGTTCTTTGATGTTATCCTTGGGATGGACTGGTTGGCCTCCTATCATGCTTCAGTAGAATGTTTCAGAAAAATAGTAAACTTCAAAATTCCAAATCAACCTGAATTCAGTTTTACTGAAAGTCAGAAACACCTAGCCTTGGTATTCGTATCAGCACTATAGGCTGGAAAGTATCTGAAGCAAGGTGGCCAAGGATTTTTTATTGTAGCCAAGGACCTTTGGCAGGAAGAAATCAAGTTTGAGGATATTCTAGTAGCTCGAGAGTTCCTTTATATCTGCCCAGATGAATTGACTGATTTGCCCCCAGACCGGGAAGTCGAATTCTTCATTGATTTGGTTCCTAGAACTAGATCTATATCCAAGGCCCCTTACCGTATGGCCCCTGCTGAGCTAAAGGAACTGAAGGGTCAGTGCAGGAGCTAAGTGCCACACAGGGTAAAGTGCTATATCCATGGGGGATGAAAGCCATCTCTTGAACTTATAAAGGCCACCTCTAGAATCCTGCCTATCTGGTGGTTGTGATCAATTGCCCCTGGCGACGAGGACGTCACCTCTATAAGGAGGGTAGATTGTGATGCCCCTTCCAATAGTTCCACATCAAGAAATTGGGAGTTGGTTGTACGGTTTATAACTAGTTAAGGAAGATAAACAAGTACTAATTGGATCCCTTTTGGGGTGTGGTGGCCCAAGTTGGTATGGACCTTATCTGTCTTGCTTTCTTGTAACGAAACGGGCTCATGGATGCTGCGGGCCCGGGGCTTGGGTCGTTACACTTTTGCTGACCCAAATAACTCTTTTTATGACCTGAGGTAGCAGGACAGCATAGATGAGAGGCCTCTACCTAGAGAGGAGGAAGCACGCCATGAGATTGATATATAGTGTAGCTGACAACCAACTTTACAAATTTGGGGCCTTCAATAAGCATTGCCTGCTTAGCATATAATTAGAGGCCTTAAAGCGTTTCATTTATATGCTTGTCACTTAACGTATTTGTTCTTATGCAGGTGATCTTTGGGGTTCAAGGTGAAGCCAAGAAAGAGATAAGAGGACTATCAAGATCCTTGTGTCTTCCCTATAGAGGAGGGCGAAGCGAGAAGCACATGAATGCAAGCCTTCTGAAATGAGGCGAGTCCATAACCACTGAGTTTAAGAAAAGTTATAGAAGAGAAGAAGAATGAAACAACTACAAGAAAACAGTAAAATAGTGACAAAAATTTTCATCACTATTCCGTCACAAATTGGGTTTAGTGACGGATTAGTGATGAAAATCTTGTCATCACTATTTTTGCCATCACTAAATTTAGTGATGGAAAGAGGTCCGTCACAAAATAATAGCGACAGATTTGTGACGAAATATTTCGTCAAAAATTTATGACGGAGCATATTTTTCATCACTAAATTGTGACGGATTAGTGACGAATTATTCCGTCAAAAATTTGTGACGGAACATATTTTCCGTCACTAAATTGTGACGGATTAGTGACGAACTATTCCGTCAAAAATTTATGATAGAACATATTTTCCATCACTAAATTGTGACGGATTAGTGACGAACTATTCCGTCAAAAATTTATGACGGAACATATTTTCCGTCGCTAAATTGTGACGGATTAGTGACGAACTATCCATCACGCATTATTCCGTCACTATTCCGTCACAAATATTTTCATCACTATTCCATCACTTAAAATTTAGTCACTAAAACTTTTGTTACTAGTCCGTCACTAATAGCGATGAATTAGTGACGAAAAAATCTATCAGTCATTCGTTGTTGTTCCATCACTAATCAATCACTAATATTTTCGTCACTAATCCATCACTATTATTTCTATCAGAAATCCATCACTAATCCATCATTAACCTAATAAAATTTCATCAAATTTTTATTCTTATAAATTTAAAATTATTTTGAAATTACAATATATTTAATGCATTCTAATGAAATTTATAGATGAAAATTTAAATTTAAGAATAAAAAATGCATTTCATAAAATAAGATAAATATATCTGTATACATCAACAATACTAATGTTTTATACATTAGACATCAAATTATTCCCTTCATCTGGCACTGCAACCAAATTTATTCCCTTCATCTCACTTTCCTTGGACAAGTTGAACATCCATATAGATTCCCTTTTGTATATGGATCCTCTTTGATGAGTGTGAAACAAGTTCATGAGCAGGACCTAATCAACCTGAAGCTCTGAAATGAACAGACCTTGAAGAAATTTCCAAAGAGGAATCCAGTGCTGCTCACAGTCTTAGGAGGTTTAGGAGGCAAGGGATTCTGCTTCACCTTCAAAGTTGTCAGACCAATTTGCCGATGCAATGAATCGATGGCTTGGCATCAACCGGGTTGCCGAACATCTCAGAAAGGCAGAAAGTATCCACTGCTTTGCCACCAATTGTCAATATATCTGCTCTCCTTATGCACATGCTATTCTCTCGGAATATCCTAGTAATGTCTGAGAGAAGCCCAACCCTGTCCTCTGTCCTCAATTCCAATTCCAATCCCTGCAAAGATTCAGAGATTTAACTTAAGAAAACCAAATGAAAGCACTGCACATATATCATCATGGCTTGAAGTGAATTATACCTCCGAGGCTCGTCTCTCAATAGCTGCTTCAAGGCACTAAATCACACGCTGCCTTTCAGCCTTTGAGCTTATGGGGACCCCATCAAGATGCCTAATGTAGTATTCCTGCAGTCAAACAAAATGAAAACCTTCAGAGAAGCTGCATGGAAAAGAATTTAAAGTAACAAACCATATCGATATCGAGCATCAGCAAATGCAGTGTATTACCTGATAAGCTTCTTCCCTTCCAGTGTGGACTGTTCCATGGAACACAACATACTGCAACTACAACAATTCAATCTTTCCCCTTTTTCCCTCATGTTATTCATAAATTTTACTGTGCATAGTTGAAGTTCAGAGAGGTTTCAAGTTATTGTAATGTCATTTGAGTAAATAGCATATGTGCATGAGGCATGTTGATTGCAACGGTTCTTGAATTATTTATTTATTTATTCATGACATAATCACTTCTTTTGTTCACCGAGAAAGACAAATTTGAGAATGAACTGACTTTGCAATTTTAAAACTTTGGTGGAGGAGGCAGTGGTAAATTACTTTGACCTAATTAAAATTTTGAAATGTTTGTGGAACAGTCAATTGTACTGTATATAGGTACCCTGGCCATCTTTTTTGTCCTTCTGATGATACTTGAATGCTTCTTTTTCCATCTTTCTCATTTCAGAAGCGGGAAGGGATTTCTCCTCGTATGTTTAAAACTGTTATTGCAGCTAATCATCCTGAGTTTTCAAGTATGACGCAACAGATAATACTAGAAATTAATATAGGCATGTGAATGACTGGATGCATGTTTAATTTTTTTTTAAAAAAAAAAATTTAGCATTCAACTATAAATTTCCTCTTCCATTTCAACTAGTAATAATTTAAACAAACTGACAAAGCACTTGAACTTGGATCCTGATACTTGAAAACTGATTAAAGTCTTTCAATTATTGCAAGCCATCCAGAACATATAGTAGATGGAAAAAAGTGCAACTAACATCGATACTGATGTATTAGAAATGTCACAAAATCATCTTTATGCTATCTACCATCACTCTAATGCCTTACAAAGTAGAAGTATAGCCAGATATCAGCCAACCTTGTACAGAATCAAGCTTTGCTCAAAATTATTTATTTTTCATTTTTTAAAAGAATGTTATCAGCAGGTTTGTTTTAGATTCATTTGGACCTGAATACTGTTCCAAGACTTCCCTTCTGTAAATATGAGTTGGCATTTCAACTCTGGTTGAAGGATTTGCACCTCTATCATTTGAAATTATACCATGGAAGAAACAAGAATGAAACATCTTTAATACTGATTTTGATTGTAATTTATGATATAGGGCTGTCTGTTATATTGGCTTTGATGGGTTCATCAAAGCTTTATAAGTTTGGACTTTAAAAGAAACAACCTTTTTATTCAATGTGGCAAGTAACAGCTTCTATTAGAACTCATAACAAAGTTAACCAGCTGTTTTCTAAGGAGACTTTTAAATGCATGGGAAAGAGAAGAAAAGGAACTGAATGACCAAAATTTGTTCTCTATGTGGCCACATGTAAAATTATTTCTTAAGGTTAATCAGATTCAGTGGCTTAAAAAAACTATCCCAGTCCCAAAGTAGTCCTAAATAAGTCTTTAAGACTGACACTCCACTCAAATAGGATTTGACAACTGCCGCTAAGGAATGGTTGCAATTAAAATCAACCCACAAATCACAACATAAATATTAAATAATCTAACATTCCTAGATTGCAATTTTTGGATCAAATAAATGATAATAAGTCACAGAGTTAAAAGAATACTCTACTTCACTAATGTTTCTAATGATTGCTATTGCTTACCAATATATTTCGCATTCCAGCAAACTACATCAGGAGAGTATAGCTTTGTTTTATGTTGTACCTGACGAAAGGATAGACCCTGATTGAAGCAAATAAAAAAAAATCTCACATGGTCTCTCCTCTATAGGTTCTAAAGCATCCCATGAACGTTCTTTGCACCATCACCATGATCCATTAGATATTAAATCATCCAGTTAGTACTAATTATTATAGAAGAAAAATCATATACCTGCATACTGTCGGAGAAGACTATGCAAATCTCTCTGGCTCAATTCTTCTGGTGCATGGCATGAAGATATGCAGAAATGTCAAAGGCGCATATAAGAAGGAGCTGACAACATTAAAATATCTGGTCATCATCAATATGGAAAAAAGCATTTAGGACAAATGCTGTCACAGAAATGGGATAAATGTAAACATACAACATCAAGACCTGCATCACCCCAGCTCAGACTTTCTTGATCAAATAAAGAAACAGGGAGCAACAATAAGAACAGAAGAGGTGATGACATTTTGTGATGGTTATTCTTCCAAACTAAGCCTTTATGGTGAGGTAAATGTTCAATATGGACAGAATAAAAGTCTTCCCTTTATTTGTCGCCAGATGCACGATCTGTCTTATTAATTGTCATGGCAAGCGATGCGATCCCAACTCTACAGAGATTGAGCAAAAGAGATGTGCGATTTAAGGATAGAAACAAACATGGGTAGTTAAAGGATGCTCCCCAACTCTAGTAACTGCCGATATTCATTCAGTAAATTTAGGGATGATAGCAGAAACTGTTACCATCTTGATCTCTAAACTATCCTTTTGAACATGCTTCTTTTTCTTCATATAATGTAACTTTACACTGTCGCTCATCAAATGAACTCAGAACTGATATAATTTCAAGAGAACTTGTAATGTATTTGATCCGATTCTAGATCATTGCCTCCTCACCATCAATCAAATTCACGACGCTGTGCACACTTCATGCAACCACATCAGCACGTTCCTGAACCAAAATGAACCAATATAGCTTCAAATAGCTATATTGAATGAAGAAGAACCAGAATGAACCTGACATTATCCAAACACTAGATTATTTAAAAGAAACATCTTTGCAGCAATTAAAGATATAAAATGGCAAACACACCTTACATTAAAATCATTACCCAAGACAACAATGAATTCAAAATTAGAACATTGGGTTATTTTCACTTGGATATCTCTTGCACTTCGAATCAACAAAGAGGGCACATCTTGCTCCCCTCTAACCACTTCTTAATGCAATCTAAATGGAATGGATGGTTGCACTACATTCATCCTATTAGTGGTTCTATTTCATCTAAGCACACTATGCAAATCTCTCCAAATGTTAATCAATTTCTTTATGATTGTAGTAGTACACTATGTCTATCAACAAATAAATCTAGGGGTGGTAATTTTGGATACAACCTATAAACTCAACTTGAACTAGATATGGAATCGGTACTGAAGAAGAACCAGAATGAACCTGCTGTGATGAACCAAAAGTGCGAGCCTCTGTCCGTGAGCGCGGCATAATGTCACTTATCATTTACATCAGAGTAAGAGTTAATAAAAATAAATATTAAATTAACTGAATAATTACTAGAAATGTCCCTAACTTGCTAGATTCCAGTTCCTTTCAAGTAATCAGAAGTAAAATCAAGTCTAGCTGCAGGAATAATTAATTTCCATGCTGCCTATATTCTGTCAGCTACAACATGCACACAAATGAAAAACAAAAGCAAAGCACGAAAGTCAAATGCTTCTTCTGTAGCACTTCCTCCCCTCTGCCAGCATTTCAGTTCATGATTTCTGTTTCTCTAAGTGAGTTCGTGCAAAAGAAATATTATTGGTTGCCGGTTACTTTTGCATCGCTTAGCAAAACAAAAACAAAACGTAGAATTCGCTAACAGCAGTTTAAGCCCAAGCTTTTGTGCCTCCAAGATTCCAAATCAAAAGATAAGAGACCAGTAATGACTAATCTCGACCTATACACTATCAGATGTTCAACAAGATCATAAAAAATCACTGTCCTATAGAGGCAGATCTACCAGCAACAACCATAAAATACCACAAAAGCCAAATGAAGCAAAAAAACGAGATCAAATCTAATACATTCATACGAACACTCATCAAAATAAAGAAGAAACATAGGTCAAGCCCTAAACAACTCGATCAGGTCAAGAACCACTTGAGGGGATCGGATCACAATGTACCGGTGAGCAAGAGGCCGAGCAAGATCACCATCTTCGACCGATCCATGGCCGCTCACCGCCCAAAACCCAGGCGCAAACGAACTTCCCCGCCCTCTCTCTCTCTGACTCTCTAGAATCCCTTCGAGTTTGAGCAACCCACGCCGCCAAGGCTTTGGCGATCAAAGAGAGTTATAGGGGCGTTTGTAGTCCCGGTGGCAATGGGGCGCAGAAGGTGGCGGGGTGGGGGGGGGTTGCTCGAGTGGGGGTTTAATTAGATAGGCATGAATGACCAAGCCAAGCCAAGCGAAGGCAAGAAATTAATTGGGAACTTAAGCTGCCAGCGTCAAATTAAGTTTAATTTGGGAGCGAATTGAATGGAGAGCATAATTAATATATATACGTACTGAGTATATTCAACATTGATCTTTGCTTAAGAAAAGCGTGAAACAGCTCCGAAATTTGATTTGATGTAATTTTATTTTTGTTACAAGCAATCATACCACTCTGGCGCGAGTCAAACCCGAAATATCGAAGTACAAAATTTGATGTAAATTGAATAATAGAATCCTCATGCATTCATTGCTTTAATTATTGTATATAATTTATTATTTTTAAACAATTAAATATTAAAAATTATATTTTAAAAACTTTATTTTATGCATTAAATGGTAAAAAATATAATTATTTTATAACATTTAAATTTTTTATTTTTTAACTAAATTAAAAATTTTAAATAGCATAAATGTTAGTGCTCGATAAAAACTGATCAAATTTTTTCATCACAATTTTTTTTAAAAAAAATTAAAAGTATAAATTTAGTGACGAAAGGGCAATCCGTCACTAATTTAGTGACAGATTAGTGATGGAAAACCAATCCATCACTAAATTAGTGACGGATGACCTTGTCCATCACTAAATTAGTGATGAATAGGGTAATCCATCACTAAATTAGTGACGGATTAGTGATGGAAGGGCAATCCATCACTAAATTAGTGACGGATTAACTTGTTCGTCACTAATTTAGTAATGGTTTAGTGACGAATAAAGTAATCTATCACTAATTTTAATTTTAGTTACTATTTTATTACTAAACCATCATAATTTAGTGACAAAAATTTTTATCACTATTTTACTATTTTCTTTGCTAGAATGCGTATGGGAGAACGCGCACGAGCATGTGGGGATGTAGCTTTTTTTCATTACAATTTTGTTTAAAAAAATTAAGAGTATTAATTTAGTGATAGATGGGCAATCCGTCACTAATTTGTTATTAATATAGTGACGGATTGCTCTTCCGTTACTAATTTTATGACGGATTAGTGACGGAAGGGCAATATGTCACTAAATTAGTAATGGATGAACAAATCTGTCACTAAATTAGTGACGAATTGCTCTTCCATTACTAAATTAGTGACGGAAGGGGCAATCCGTCACTAATTTAGTGATCGTATCCGTCACTAATTTTGTGACGGATTAGTGACGGAAGGTTCATCCGTCACTAAATTAGTGACGGATGGGGCAATCCATCACTAATTTAGTGATGAAAGGCCAATCCGTCACTAAATTAGTGACGGATGGGGCAATCCATCACTAATTTAGTGACGGATTGCTCTTCCGTCACTAATTAAAGATGAATTAGTGACGGAAGGGCAATCCATCACTAATTTAGTGACGAATTTTTCATCCATCACTAATTTTGACGGTTTAGTGACGAAAAATAATTTGTACTAATTTATGACGGATTAGTTACGAAAAAGCAATCCGTCACTAAGTGACGGATTGCCCCATCCATCACAAAATTAGTGACGGATTGCCCCATGTCCTTCTCTGTATATTTTTGTAATATCTTTTTAGGATAAGGCATCGATGAGTTTTGATATCATATCCACAAATCCATCAATCATGCATCATTAATAATATTTGGATCCCTATATAATCAACCATTTAAGGTACAAAAAAGTGCTGTGCCGCTAAGATTTAACTATGAAACACTTCACCATATTAGCATTCATGTTTCCCTAACACAGACTTTGAAAATATTGTGTTTGCCTAATGCTTTGGTCTTGCATGTGTGAAAAAGCTCTTGCTTCAAGGGTACACGCAACAATTGTTGGTAAGTCCAACATTCTCCCATTAATTTGTTGATTAGCTTCTTGAAAACATTAGCGTCAGAGTATATACAGCAATACTTAGTCCAACAGCTTCTTCCTATTTTTCATTGGATGGTGAATAAGCATATGCATAGATAATATATAAGCAGTAGATCTAGGGAGCTAAGGTTATCAAGTATAGCCTTTGAATATGACGTGACAAGCCTGATTTTTGATGTTATCTTGTCATGACAAATGCAATAGGAATCGTAACTACTAGAATAGCACTTGTCTACCATAAAAGTAAACCATTGTCCATGGTGATCATCATAGTTATTTGGCGTTGCTTTCAATAATTGACTTAACCATTTCCAATTGGCATTTGTCTATGCATCTACCACGACACAGGCTAGAGGGAACATATCATCATTTCCATCTTTTATATATCACCAAGAAGTACTATTCTGTCCTTGTACTCAACTCAACTCAACTCAACTCATCTAAGCCTTTTCCCAACTACATGGGGTCAGCTACATGAATCCGCTTCCTCCACTCTGCTCTATTCAGGACCAAATCGATATTCAAATTATAATAGTTATTTTTTTAATTATTTATGTCCTATTAGTTTAGATCTATCTCTACCGCTATCCTTACCATGAATTATTAAAAGATCACTCTTTCTAACTGGAGCATTTAAAGGTCTACGTTGTATATGTCCAAACCACCATAATCGATTTTTTCTCATTTATCTTCAATTGGGGCTACTCCTATCATTTCTTTATATATTTATTTTTAATCCTATCTTTTAAAGTTTTACCATATATCCATATTAACATACGCATTTTTGTTATACTTAATTTCTTTACATTGTTTCAATATTGCCCAACACTCTATTCCATATAGCATAGCTGGCCTAATAACAGTTTTATAGAATTTTTATTTTATTTTTAATGGATGCACCGATCATACAATACTCTCGAAGCACTCCTCCACTTAATCCATCCTGCTTTAACTTTATAATTCACATCTTCACCTATTTAACCTTCTTGCTGGATAATTGATCCCAAATACCTAAATTTTTTACTCCTTGATATCTCTTGGCTTGCAATCTTCATTGTTTCTTCATTTATATTTCTACTCCCACTAAAATTATATTTCATATTTAGTTTTAGTTCTACTAATCTTAAAACCTTTAGATTCTAAAGCCTCTCTCAAAATCTCTAGCTTAACATTTACTCCAGATTTAGTTTCATCAATAAACACTATATCATCTGCAAATAACATACACCATGGGATATCATTTTAAATATGTTTGGTTAATTCATCCATAACTAATAAAAAAAATATGAACCTAAGACAGATCTTTGATGTAAATCTACAGTAATTGAAAATTTACTAATTTCTCCTATTGTTGTTTTAATAATAGCTATTGCTCTATCATATAAATATCAAAGGCCTATAATATTTAACCTTGATTGGTGTATGAAATAAGATGAATAACTGAGTAAATCGACCTCCAATGGTTTTATATTTAACTTTGCTTCCAAAGTTGGTTTCTAGAATGACATCACAATAACAGCATAACTGGTCATAGGAAGTGATTTGTCATCATAAAGTTCCATCATAGCAACCTCCTCCTCATACCAAGTTTGATGGTATTATAATTCTACACCATAATCTCAATGAATATTTTTTACCATATCAACCAAACTATATGATGACATATCTTAAAGTCTTTCTTTCACATATTAGAAATCTACCATTTAAAAGCCTTTGGGTGTCATTGAACTTACAAACCTCTACCATAAGTATGTATAGGGTTCATCATTTTGTTGCAAAGTGATCTTCATTCCAAATTCAAGAAGCACGAATTCACCATCCACAACCTAGATTCGAAAGTCACATATCAACAATCATATTCTTCATAAGTACAAAATCATGACAATTTGCAATATAGAAGTTGCAAATAGTGTTGCAGAGTGTTTTCACATCCTTGAATTCTTAACCAATACCTTCTATGTAGAAGATTTTCAAGTATCTAAAGTATTTATTTTCCCTACTTCCTCTAAACTCATAGCCCTTAAGTCTTCCACAAGTTGATTAAAATCAGATTAACTCACCGTAAAACTATATTGGGATGAGCATCCCTTAGAAGCATTTTTGTAGGAGCATGTAGATTTAAAAATATGTGACGGCGTGATATCCTTGCATCATAAATAGAAATTATTTCAAGGATATTGCACAAAGAAAAGTGACAAAATGCATATATGTATTTGGTTTGTGATGTACGATAATAAGTCTATAGAGCCAACTGCTAGCTATATATAATAGGAACTACATTTATTAAAAACACTAAGTGATTAAAAATATTTTCTTATGTAATTATCTTCTGTGGGATATTAAATATAATAATAAAGTACAAATACTGCAATAATTCTAACAAAATGTGACTCTATAAAAGGCTTTTTTAATGCTAATAACCATCGAAAAATACCAACCTGATGCTTCAAAAAGCGTTGGTATAGTAGGAGTGGAGATGAAATTTTTTGATACTTTGTAGGGTCAACAAAATGTCATTTTGCCGATGCTATAAAGCGTCGACAACATGAAATGTTGCTGACGCTTTTTGAAAGCGTTTGCAATATAGTCATATTGTCGATGCTTAATTGCATTAGCAAAATTTCATGTTGCCCACACTTTAATGTGTAGGCAAAATGACATTTTGCCAATGCTTTAAAGCATCGGCAACATGAAATTTTGCTGACACCATCAAGCATCAGCAAAATATCACTTTGCAACATCAAAAATATTTTTTTAAAAAAATAAAAATAATTTTAAAATAAAAATCTGTACAAATTTATATTGAACCTGAATAATACAATCATAACAAACATAAATTATATTACATACATTCTTCACATCCAAATTAAAATTTTAAATATAAATTTTATTACAATCCTTGAGGAGAAAGTTTGTTACAATTTAAAGTTTAACAAAATTTAAAAATACATGAAATAAAAGATATAAAATAAAAAAAGCCGAGGTCAATGATATGCAGGAAGAAGGTCATCACCTTGTCTGCAAGGATCTCATGCTTTGGGAGCCTATAAGAAAATTTAAAAATATTTAATTTACGAAACTATCCATGACAATATATTATATAGATAATTAATTTAATATAAAAATATATATTTAATAATATATGTATTTACCTGATGTGAAATAAACATCTGTGCGATAGATGTAAGCATCTTAATGTGCTCTCTCATGTTCATCACTGCTTTATTGACGACATGACTATGTTGTATTTTCTCTATCTTCTACTCAAGTATATAAACATATGCATCCTGAGCACCATCTCCTATTATTACCTTTCATATATAAATATAAATATAGATACATGTCAAGTTGCATGTACCCTATAATTAAATATAAATATAGATACAATGCAATTGACCACCTTCTCATCTCTTACCAACCACCTTCCAGAATTATTAGTTCTAGCCAAACGCGGCAATAGCAAGCCCTCCAAACTTTAGCTCAAAATGGTTAGAATATTCCATTCCTCTATTATATGAGATTAATTAAAGTTGATAAAATAATTGATCTATTCAATGTTAATCTCATAATGGCACGTTAGAATTTTAATGGGCCGAACGGGACCTCAAGAATTAATGCAGGTTGAATTGTTCAGGAGTATATTGAGCGTAAAAAATATTTAAAATTATATTTAAAAAAAAAAAAAATTATGAGATATTTGACGATGGATCCAAATTTATGAGAGAAGAATTTGAAATAAAAGTTTCAGCATTACCATATTATAAAGAAGTCAAAAGCCAAACAGGAGAATTGTGGCGATTCAGTTACCTTACATGCGTTGTGTGAGAATAAACTGAAGAATTCGAATATGGCTGGATGCTTGGTTACGGTAGGATACTGCTACCCTTTCCGAGACGTTTCCTAAAGTTTTTCCTTCCCATTTTGAGAAATTGGTTTCCCTTACATGTATTGGTCTTTGGAGATGAGATACATTGTATCGAGAAAGAGAGGGGTTTATTGGCGACTGGTTTTGAGAGAGAGAGAGAGGAAGAAGGATTCATGTGCTAGTTTTGATTTATTGGTTTTTTTTTGGCTTTGGTTTTCTTTTTTGAAAAAATAATTCAAATCCGAGCCTTTTTTTTTCTTTCAAAACGTCAAGGTATAATATAAGCCTTGTGACTTATATATATATATATATATATATATATTATGAATCAATATCAAAATGGGAATACTTGTTATTGCCCAATTCATGATCTTTATTGATGAAGAAATATATCTTTATCTGGATATCGTTGAGTCAAGGTGATCCCTTAGGTAGTGTTTGAAATAGGGGATAAAAGGGAATATTGAGCCATAACTATAAAGGATAACAGAAAATAAAGTTCTAGGTTAACAATGATAAATTATTCCCTAGAAAATGTAGGAATAGCTGGTAAGAGTAAAAAAAGATCCTATGGATTTACCTGCATTTGATATGTTCAATGTGATATCCCTAAGGATAGCTAGGGGATAAACTATATCCCGTTGTCATGGACACTACTTAGGTTGTTTGAAATAGAGGATGATATCCTCTGGAATTCTTATGATCTATTAGTGATTTTTTTTTGAAGATAAATTTATTTTATCTTTGGATCTGGATTTATCGATCAATTGAGTCAAGGTGATCCCTTAGGGATTTTGGCATCTAAACCCTTGCATCAATGGTATATGAATATTAAGATACGTTATTTTACTCAGATTATTTGTGAATGATATGGAACTATAAAGTGCTACCATGTGGAATTTGACAGATAAAAAGGTTTTCTTAAAGACTAATTTCTAACCTTTGTGTACCTTTAAAAGTTCAGTTTGACTTTGACTCTTTTTTTTCTTTTTTTTTTTAATTTGGTCGCCCAAGTGGACATTTGTTGCAACTAATAAAGGTTTAGATGAATTCGTGTGCTTTTAAATCTCTATGCTTTATTTTATTTCTTTTTCATCAAATTCCAATTTTTTGAACCAAAATAAATTTTCTTTAATTTTTCAAGTAGTTTCTTAGTTTTGTTTATTTTTATTGATGTTATCATTGTCTCTTTTTTTTTTTTCCTTTTGACTTCATATGAAATGCCAAGCTTTTTCCCCTCTAAAGGTAGTAAGTTTTTTTTTTTGTCAAAAACTAAAACTTATAATTTGTATCTGCATGTATTTATTTAAGACTTTCAAGCTTTTTTCAAGCCTGAACAGTTTTTCTATCTGAAAATCTTTTGAGATTATACTTCCATTGAGATTTAAATCTTTGAAGTGTAGATCTATATGATAATAAAAAGATTGACCTTGTAATTGTCTTTATGATTCAAGTAGGTAAATCTTGACCTCTAATTGCATATTTCGACAAGGTGAATTATCACCTTTCTTCTTAAAAACAAATTAATTGTTTGCCAGAATCTCTCTGTTTTCTTAGGCAGAAAGTTCTGTCATTAATTTATTGTCGCATCATCTGAGAAGATGACTAGATAAGAGATCTGACAATTCCTCATCAACAGATTGCCATTTTTTTTTCTACAATTGTTCTCTTATTTCAGGGGTCCTGGTGTGGTTGCTCATGTTCTCTCATGGGTCATAACCCTGTACACCCTCTGGCAAATGGTGGAAATGCATGAGATGGTGCTTGGGAAATGGTTTGATCGGTACCATGAGTTGGGACAGCATGCATTTGGAGAAAAGCATGGCCTCTGGATTGTGGTTCCCCAGTAGTTAGTGGTGAACGTTGGCATATGCATTGTCTACATGGTCACTGGTGGAAAATCTCTGCAGAAATTCCATAATCTTGTATGCCTTGACTGCAAATCCATTAGGCTAAGCTATTTTATAGTGATCTTTGGCTCGGTACACTTTGTTCTCTCCCAACTTCCCAACTTCAATTCCGTCTCTGCTATCTCCTTGGCTGCTGCTGTTATGTCCCTCAGGTATTCATAATTCACCTTTAACTTATCCAACTCTCATCATAGCAGTTCAAATGATGAAAGACTTTTTTCTTATACCCAAAGAGACCAAGACAGTGTGAAAAACTTCTATTACAGAGCAAAAAAAAAAGTTTGATTCAGAGTCTTTTATATAGTGCCTTTGATGGGAAGGATGATGTGATGCCCCTCCAATAGTCCCACATAGGGAAATTGGGAGTTGGTTGTATGGTTTATAACCAGTTAAGGAATATAAACAAGTACCAATTGGGTCCCTTTTTGGGCTGTGATGGCTCAAGTTGGTGTGGACCTTGTCCATCTTGCTTTATTGGTGTGGACCTTGTTCATCTTGCTTTCTTGTAACGAAACGGATTCATGGGTGCTGTGGGTCCAGGGCCCAGGTCGTTATAATATAGTATCAGAGTCACGTATCAGTCAGAAGTGCAAGAGCTAAGTGCCATACAGGGTAAAGTGCTACATCGATGGGAGCCACCTTTTGAACCTGTAGGAGCTACATGTCTACTTGGTGGTTGTGATCAATTGCCCCTGGCGATGAGGACGTCGCCTCTGTAAGGGGGTAGATTTTGATGCCCCTCCCAATAGTTTCACATCAAAAATTGGGAGTTGGTTGTATGGTTTATAATCAATTAAGCAAAGATGGACAAGGTACCAATTGACCTGTGGGGACCACCTCTAGATCTCTGACCTGTGGGGACCACCTCTAGATCTCTGCCTGGTGGTTGTCTCTAGCAACGAGGACATCCCCTCTTTAAGGGGGTAGATTGTAAGGCCCTCCTTAAAGATCCCACATCGGGTAAAAGAGAAAAGGATGAGTGATTTATATGTAGTAAAACAAGAAGGACAAGGTACCAATTGGATCCCTTTTGGGCTGTGGTGGCCCAAGTTGATATGGACCTTCTCTGTCTTGCTTTCTTGTAACGAAATGGGTTCATGGGTGCTGCGAGTTCAAGGTCTGGGTCGTTACAATATAGTATCAAAGCTATCACCAGTTGAAAGTGCAGGAGCTAAGTGCCACATAGGGCAAAGTGCTATATCCATGGGGGATGGAAGCTACCTCTTGAACCTATGGGGGCACCTCTAGAATTCTTTCTACCTGCCCTGCCTGAGTGGTAGTATAAACATGTGCCAAAAAACCTCTAGAATTCTTCCTGGCCTAGTGGTTATTGTGTTGAGTTGAGGTTTATATGTTGTAAAGTAAGAAGGACAAGGTACCAATTGGATCCCTTTTGGGCTATGGTGGCCCAAGTTGGTGTGGACCTTGTTTGTCTTGCTTTCTTGTAATAAAATGGGCTTGTGGGTGCTGCGGGCCCAGGGCCCAGATCGTTATAATATGGTATCAGAGCCACGTACCAGTCGAAAGTGCAGGAGCTAAGTGCCATACAAAGCAAAGTGCTACATCGATGGGAGCCACCTCTTGAACCTATGGGGGCCACAGAAGGTGGAAGCCACAGGGCAAATTGCTATTGATGGGAGCCACCTCTTGAATCTGTAGGGGCCACCTCTAGAATCATGCCTGCTTGGTGGTTGTGATTAATTGCCCCTGGCGACGAGGATGTCGCTTCTGTTAGGGAGGTAGATTGTGATGCCCCTTCCAATAGTCCCACATCGAAAAATTGGAAGTTGGTTGTATGGTTTATAACTAGTTAAGAAGATCGGCAAAGTGCTACATTGATGAAAGCCACCTCTTGAACCTATAGGGGTCACCTCTAAAATCATGCCTGCTTGGTGGTTGTGATTAATTGCCCTTGGCGATGAGGACGTCGCTTCTGTTAGGGGGGTAGATTGTGATGCCCCTCTCAATAGTCCCACATCGAAAAATTAGGAGAGTCTGCCTGTTGGTTTATAACTGGTTAAGGAAGATCAGCAAAGTGCTACATTGATGGGAGCCACCTCTTGAACCTATAGGGGCCACTTCTAGAATCCTGCCTGCTTGGTGGTTGTGATTAATTGCCCTTGGCGAGGAGGACGTCGCCTCTATAAGTGGGGTAGATTGTGATGCCCCTCCCAATAGTCCCATATCAAAAAATTGAGAGTTTGTTGTATGGTTTATAACTGGTTAAGAAGATGGACAAGTATCAATTGGATCCCTTTTGGGCTGTAGTCGCCCAAGTTGTGTGGACCTTGTCCATCTTGCTTTATTAGTGTGGACCTTATCCATCTTGCTTTCTTGTAACGAAACGGATTCATGGGTGCTGTGGGCCTAGGGCCGGGTCATTACAGATGATTAGTTACTTACTTTTAGAATTTTTTTTTGGGAAAATATGGCATTGACATATGTACTGCATAATTATTATTCACTCATTTTTGCTGTCTTTTGACTGATTTTTGTAACTTGAACAGTTACTCCACTATTGATTGGGTGGCCTTTGTTGATATGGGTCAGGCGGCAGGGGTGGATTATGGTTACAAATCTTCAACCACAACAGGAGCTTTCTTTAGCTTCCTAAGTGCATTAGGAGAAGTTGCCTTTGCCTTTGCAGGGCACAATGTTGTCTTGGAGATTCAAGCAACCATTCCTTCTACACCAGAGAAACCTTCGAAAAAAACCCATGTGGAAGGGTGTTATTTTGCTTACATTGTAGTTGCCCTCTGCTACTTCCCTGTTGTGTTGGATACTGGGCTATCGGCAATGCAGTTGATGACAACATTCTCATTACACTGGAGAGGCCAAAGTGGCTGATTGCAGCTGCTAACATGTTTGTTGTCGTTCATGTTCTTGGAGGCTATCAGGTGCTATTCTCAAACATAAATGATCCAATACTGAAAACTGCATTAATACTCATTACACTGGTAGGGATTGCTGGCCAAAGTTCTTTGATCTAATCTAATTGATTTATTGATGCAGGTTTTGGCTATGCCTATCTTTGACATGCTTGAAACAATGCTTGTGAAGAGGCTTCACTTCTCACCTTGCCGTAATTTGCGTTTGGTTGCACGGTCTCTATATGTTGGTAATGTCTTTTTCCTTGGACCATTTCAAATTTTTGCCTTCCGATGTATAATGAAAGAACTGGACCAAAGAAATAACAAAAAGAGATGCAATGAAAATTTTTAAGCCTTGATTTATATGACTCTCCTCTTTGTGCAGCTTTTACCATGTTCATTGGTATATGCATCCCTTTCTTTGGTGCGTTGCTTGGATTTTTTGGAGGCTTTGCATTAGCACCCAACAACTTACTATGTAAGTCACCATATCTTGTTTTATTTGATGATACAAAAACAAGAGCAATTTTTCCCTGTGTAACTTTTAAAGCTCAGATCCCATTTATAATGATTTAATGCAAAATTGCTTGGAGTTTTTAAATCCATCTCTCCTTCTAATGTGATTTTACAGCTTCCATGCATCATGTGGCTGGCCATCTATAAGCCTAGAAGGTTCAGCTTATCTTGGATCACAAACTGGGTTAAGTCATAGAACCCTTGATTTTGTTACTTTTCTTGTAGCTAAGGTTCATTAGGATGATATTTTCTTGTACTTTTGGTCTCCAGATCTGCATTATTCTCGGAGTCATGTTGATGGTTTTGGCAGCAATGGGAGGACTAAGGTCAATCATAATTAATGCCAAGACTTACAAATTCTTCTCGTGAGTTTGCTGACGAAGACACATGTTGAAATATTACCTTTGCCTAGTCAAAGTTCCTTGCTCATATTGCTAATAAGTCAAGTAATTTATTTGTTTGGAGAAGAATCTTGTCTCCACGAAACCAATAAGGGATGGCTTTCTTGTCGGTACTTCAAATTGATATCTATTGCAATCCTCATTCTCGTGTTAAGATTATAATTTTTAGCTAGCATTTCAACGTTCAGGCAAGTGATTATAAGCTTGTGTGCTTTGTGATGCCTTTTTATCGAAAGCTATATGGGTATTGTGATCCATGCATGAATGGTAGAAAAACTTTTCAGGCTTGAAAAAAAACTTGATAGACTTAAATAAATACATGGAGATATAAATTTTAAGTTTTATTTTTTGACAAAAAAAAAAAAACTTGCTACCCTTAGAGGGGAAAAAGCTTGGCATTTCATCTGAAGTTAAAAGAAAAAAAAAGAGACAATGATACATCAAGATAAAGAAACCAAACAAAGAAACTAATTGAAAAATTAAAGAAAATTTATTTTGGTTCAAACAATTGGAATTTGATGAAAAAGAAATAAAATAATGCACAGAGATTTAAAAGTACATGAATTCATCTAAACTTTCTTAGTTGCAACAAATGTCCACTTGGGCGACCAAAAAAAAAAAAAAAATCAAAAGTCAAACTTAACTTTTAAATATACACAAAGGTTAGAAATTAGTCTTTAAACAAATTTTTTTATCTGTCAAATTCCACATAGTAGCACTTTATAGCTTTCATATCATCCACAAATAATCTAAGTAAAATAACATATCTTAATATTCACATAAAGAATTCAAAAACAATATACTTTTGATGCAAGGGTTTAGATGCCAAAATCCCCAAGGGATAGTCTTGACTCAACACTACCCAAATCCTAAGGTAAAATATTTCATAAAAAAAAATTCAATAAAGATCATGAATTGGGACAATAACAGGTATTCCCAACTTTTGATTTAAAACTTGGGAGGCATTCAGGAGCATCTTTCTCTCAATTTTCATCCAGAAGATATATAAGCCAAAATCCATGAGGGATTTTTTTATTAATTTTTTTTACAAATAAACCATTTGTTACAGAAATATTCCTCGCAAAATTTCTCACAAAATCATCAAAAAATTCCTTGGAAAATCCCTCAGAAATTAATATTGCTTGGGATTTTCCAAGGGATTTTTTTCATCAAAAATTTTTATTAATAACTCATTAATGAAAAACAAATCCCTTGAAAAATCCCTCACAAAATTAATTTTTGAGAGGTTTTTTTATTATTTTTTTTTTACAAATAAGCCATTTGTTATAGCAATATCCCTCATAAAATCCCTCACAAATCATCAAAAAATTTCTCAAAAATCCCACGAACTTAATTTTACAAGGGATTTTTTGAGGGATTTTTTCATCAAAAAATTTTATTAATAACTCATTAATGAAAAAGAAATCCCTCGCAAAATTTCTCACAAAATTAATTTTTGAGGGATTTTTTGAGGGATTTTTTTATCAAGTTTTTTTTATAAATAAGCCATTTATTATATAAATATCCCTCAAAAAATCCATCGCAAATCATCAAAAAATCCCTAAAAAATAATTTTGTGATAGATTGTCCGAGGGATATTTTTTATCAAAATTTTTTTTCTAACAACTCATTAATGAAAAATAAATCCCTCAAAAAATCCTTCGCAAAATTAATTTTCAAGGGATTTTTTGAGGGATTTTTTTATAAACCATATTAAGTTGTTTCATGAATCGTCAACTCAGTTTGCTAGGTTGCGGCAAATAACAAAGGTTGTATAGCATTTAAGATTATAGGATAACAACTCAGAAATTCCCATCTCTTGCTTCATGTTAAAGATGGTGGCGATTAAAGATGATTGCAATTACAAAGGTTAAGGTTTTATGTAATATAGGATAAAAGGTTTGAGCTCATTACATAAATTAGAAAAGGACAACATGCTCTGTAATAAGAAAAAATTATGTGATAGTTAAAGAGTAACCAAATAGGCAATCAATTGTTTGGGTTAGATCAACCTCATTTAAGCCTAACGACCCAACTTGACCTATTAATAAGTCAAATTGCTAGACCTAAATTTGACTAACAACCACCCACTGATCTTTGTAATGCTAATTCAATTTAGTTTTGGGTTTATATTAAATGGGTAGTATTTTATATATATAGCTTTGGATCATTTGTTATATAACTCATCTCTCCTTTGGATCAATGGTCTAGTTGCTCATTCATTACATGGATTTCTTTTATACATACATATACATACACATATATTTATATATATACACACACATACACACATATACAGGTGTGAGTGTATATATATATATATATATATATATATATATATATATATAGTATTGATGGTTATCTTCAAAATTTAAATTTCATCAATCAATGTCATCAAGCCTTCTTAGTCTTCACTAATTCATGTAAAAGCATACTTAATAAAAAGCCTAGATATGAAGAACTTATTCTTTTATAGTTACTTTACTAATATATTTAGCATGTAGAAGCACATGATTCATCTTAGATTAGATAAATTAATGGTTATGAACTCATCAATCAGCAAGATAATGTCGACGTCCATGATCTTATTTGATTTTGATTTTTTTCTTATTTATGTAAAATGGTAAATGAGATACTACTTTTTTTTTTCAACGATCAAACTAAAACAGCATAAAAATAGTGACTTTATATATTAGCAAATTATTTAAATAATTTATGAAGGGATTTAAATGGTTAATAAAATTGATAGTTCTTCTAACTAATATTTCCTTTAAATATTAAAAAATTATCAAAAAAATTAGAAAGATGAACAAAAAAGATTTTAGTATTTTTTTATAAAATAAATTTATAATAGGTAGATAGAAGGATTTGAACATGAAACATTAAAAAATACTCAACTTTCTTTTTGTTCATAAATTTATTATGAAAATATTTAAATAGTATAAATTCTTTTTTATAAATTAAACTTAAAACCAATTCCCACCGCCCAACTCCCATTTCATTTGGCTTCCCTCTCTTCCATCTGAGTAGCCCATTTCTAATAACTCATTAAATGTAATTTTACATCTAAACCTAAGACAAGATTAATATCATTGTATTGGAGTCTTTTTGAACCATTGCTTATCACTTCGTTTAGTTAAGCAAAAAATTATTAGTAACTTACTCATGTTCATTCTACCATATAAAGTAATAAAAAAAATATTAAATAAGAATATTCCAATTTATCTGTAATTCTATCTAATATTTTCAATCATCATTATAGCAACAAATTATAAAAATATTTGTTAAACAAATATTTTTTTCTAAAAATTTCTAAAAGATCGATAAACCATTAATCAACTCCTCTAGAAAGTGATAAAAAAAATACAAAATAAAAATTACTTGTTAAATAAATAATTTCTTGCATGCCAATAGCTCTGATTGAATTAGTTCTATGTAAATAATTAAAATAATATTTTATTTTAAAAATAATTTTTAAAAAATTATTAAAAAATCTTTAGAATTGATTGTTGCTGTTTGATTTTGCATTCATCCTTCTTCATGGATCCACGGGATTTATTCATGTATGTCTACTAAAATAATACAATAGGACGGCAGCAAATCCCAATATAATATTGCTATAAAATATATATACCATACATAATGTATTATAATAATATAACAATAGTAATAATTAAATAGCATAGAAATATTATTTTGAATATCATTACCATTAATATTAATACTAATATAAAATAAAATTATAATTTATAAGTATTTATATATATTTATACTCGAATAGTTATAAATTATTTAATTTATTCTTCATTAATAACTTTTATAATTATTTATTAATTTAAAAAATTATAATAATTAGGAGTCTTTTAATAATTTGAAGAATGGTGTAGATCAAATTTTTTAGCCTCCTTAGCAGTTCGGAGAAAAATTTTAGCAGGGAGGGCGCCTTGCCGCCCAAATCTAACACCAAAATCTTTCCTCCTACTGCCTTCTTCTCTCGCCTTTAATCTCCTTTCGCCACCGCTCGTCGTTCCCATCTCTCTCTCCCTCCGCGTTGTTACAAGGAGAGGAATCGCTAGCTGGTGAACATAGCGGACTTGAGATATGCTGTGCCGCCGTGAAGCGTCCATGGTCTCGGTTGGGGCGGCCCGGGGGCGGGATCTCCTCCTCTGTGCCGTCGACGATGCTCGCAGCAGAGTAGTGGCAGTGCTCCGCCGCAGCAATCGCAGCCCCCCGTCTACAACATCGAAAGGAACAACTTCCGCTACGTCGTGCCGAAGCTCACCGGATCTCCCGCCTACCATCAGCCCTGCCGACGATGCCCAACCCGACAAATCAGAGCCCAAAAATCCCCAATCCATCTCCCAAGATCCTTCCTCTCTTCCCCCCTCCTTCCTCCACTCCTTCCTCCGCCACCACCGAAAACCCTAACCCCAATCCACCTCCTCTTTGGTTCCGTATCTCGTCCCGCTGCTGCCTTCAATAAAACTGACCCTTTCGGCATTGGTCCATCACTCCATCTCTCGCTCCTTTGTCCTTCTTCTCCCTTCCCCTCTCCCACTTCTCCTTCTCTGGCTGCCGCCATGGCGAAGCAGTATAAAGTCACGAACCTAGAGAATGTGTGGAAAGGGAAGGTCACCCCGGTCCAGATAGCCTTCATCGTGGACCGCTACCTCGCCGACAACAACTGCACCAACACCCTCTCCGCCTTCTGAACTGAAGCCCTGATCTCTTCTCCAAAACCAAGAGAAAGAGGTACGGCCCGCTCCGATCTCTCCTCCTAGATATTTTCTATTGCTTCTACTCGCTTCTACCATTCATTGATGAGATATGCTGGATTTTGCCTCTTGAACTGATTCTAGTTTTTTTAATTCTTGATGGATGATTTTCTGATAGAAAACCTGCTGTAACATATTAGCAATTTGTTGTCTTTACAACCTAGCAGTGGTTTTTTTTTAAAAAAAATCTATAAATTCATTTGGTATATTGGCAGCCTTTTGATCTGGTAAATATTGACTTATTTTCATTGTTCTATGAAATGCAGAGGATATGTTGGAATTCACAGTTCTAGATTCAGAGATTTCCTATTGAAGCCGGAGCTTCTTCGGGCCATTGTAGATTATGGGTTTGAGCATCCTTATGAAGGAAAGCACTTTATTCTAAACAGTTGGTTTTCGCATGAGGTTGTGAAACAATGATCTAGTTATCGATATTTCTTTGCTTTGGCTCACATACACTGCAAACTGTCTTCGCTGTGCTAAAATGTGCTAAAATAATTTGTGGGGAACCAATGGTGTACTCCTCACCAATGATGTTACCCGTGGAGCATTACTGATATGACATTTGCATAACTCTGACTTCTATTTAATTCCCCATTGCAGGAATCCCATTGCCTGACTTTATTAAAAGAATCTAATCAAACAGATTGAAATTTAACCTATGGAATGCCATATGCTCATCATGTGGAGGCACATGTTGAGAATGCTTTAAGTAGTATTAGTTTTTTTTTCATGGCATTGTGGTTGTCATGATTTTATTTTATTCATTTTGAAGTTGGAAAATATCTCTTTTCATGATTTTATTTTATTCTGTCAGACTGCAGGGTTGTTTAAGGGGTATTGGATGCTCTTCAACAACAGAGCTTTTCTGTTTTTGCTTCATTTGAAGGGGACAGGTGTCATTCATCAAGTGGCAATGGTAATGGCCTGATAGCCTAAAGGAAGGTAGTGCTGTTACTGCCATTCCCTTACAGAATTCATCGCAACTTTTCCACCTAGGAAGCTAAACATTTATTCTCTTCACCACTTTGCTGTGGGGTCAAGTATGCGTTATGTGGAGTCGTGTAGCTGTAGTTCCTGTAGGAATGCAATGTGGTACTTATACATCAAGTCAGGTGGGACTAACTCATTTGATAGCCCCATGGACTTTCAAGGGCAAGTGGGAGTCATAGAAGTAGAAACTTCTGCTGTAGGCAACCTGAAAGACGTCTCTTCCAAGGACTTTCAAGAACAAGTGGGCAGCAAGGGAGAAGAAACATTGCAATAGATGCCTTCTAGCACTCCTTGTCTCTCTTGGAGTTCATGTGGTCTTATTATAAGTTGTAAAGGCTTTTAATTGTCCATTAATGAGCTGGGGGATGGTTTATTTCTTTACCTTGAGTTTTATGCATCCAATTGTTTGTGTTTGTAAGATTTTTTATTGTGTCGACCAATTAATGTCTTTGAAATTTTGCTGTCTTTTGCATGTTATTATGGTCAAGGAACTCAAGATGCTGACCCTTCTGAAATTTCTTACACAGGTCATCATGTTGATTCTTATTGCTATTTTTGCTACTGTTCATAGTGGTATGACAAGTCTTCGTGTTGCTGGTCAGAAACTCATAGGCGACCGGGCTTACCATGTCATGTTTGCAGGGATCTTGCTCCCTTTGGCAGCCAGTATTGTTATGAGTTGCCTCCTTTCTTTATTTTATTTTCTTAGTCACATGAAATATTGTAATTGTTGTTTTTTTCCCAACAAAAAGCACCATCCTCAATACCTCTCAAGAGTTGTCAATTTTATTAATGATTGTTGTTTGTGATTTAGTAACTAATGAAAGGCTAATTGTTTTTCAGGTTTACTTCATCAATCAACGATATGATGGTACTCAGCTCTGGCAAGTCTAGAGTGTCTCTGGAATCCATGAGCTTGTGTGGGTCTCCTTCCTTATCTCCTTCTTGTTTCTATACCCTTCCACCTTTAATTTATTAGAAGTTGCAGCTGTTGATAAGCCAAAAATGCATCTAAGGGAATATGGAATCATAAGAATCACCAGACATCCACAGGTATGTAGTCTGTGCTATATACACATGATCTAGAGAACCATTCATTTTATTAACTTAAATTAGATGACACTAGCCTTGTTGGTCTCCTTGTTGTAACATGTATACTTTAGAATAAGGGTGCTAATGTATGCTTTGTTCCCTCAGATGGTTGGGCAGGTAATCTGGTGCTTAGCTCACACGCTCTGGATTGGAAACTTAGTGGCAGTGGCTGCCTCAGTTGGCTTGATACATGTATGGAAAGAGACAATTGAAGTAAACAAGGGACGGATTTATGGACTCGGATCATTGGCTAGCTTGTTGACAGGCTCGTCATTTTCTATCTGCACATCCTCATGAGTTCCTGAAGAGCGGGAGAAGATTTATGGACTTGTTTGTATTCTTTTTTTATGATAGAGATGATACTTGTATGTAATACTTTTTTTTTTGTTATGAACTTGGATATGATGATACTTGTGGAACCTTTTTTTATGGATATATATATATATATATATATATAGAAGGATCATTTATGATGATTATGATTTTCGATTTATATATAAGTGTATTAATATGTTACATTTATTGTGATGATTATGGATTATGCCATATTTATGAATATGGATTATTTGTATATATATAATTAGGTGTATTAAAAAATTTAAAGTTTTTTAAAGGTTATATTTAAATATTTTAAGGGATTTTGCAAGGGATTTTGTTTCTCGGAAAGCTATTTTGCGAGGAATTATTTCCTTGGATATTTATTTAACAAAGGATAATTTTTTTGAAAATTAATAAAAGCCATTTTAAAATTTAAAAAATCTTTCAAAAAATTTTTCCTCACAAATCCCTCAAAATTTTCCTTCGAAAAATCACTCGAAAAAATTTCCTCAAAAAATCTCTCGAAATTTTTTCTTGAAAGATCCCTCAAAAAAATTTCCTCGAAAAATCCCTTGGAAAATCCCTTAGAATTTTTTTCCTCGGAAAATCCATCGAAAATTTCCAAGGGATAAATTCTATCGAAAAATCCCTCGAAAAATTTTCCTTATAAAATCCGTTGGAAATTTTTAAGGGATAAATTCCATCGAAAAATCCCTCAAAAAAATTTCCTTGGAAAATCCGTCAAAAATTTCCAAGGGATAAATTTCATTGAAAAATCCCTCCCTTGAAAAATTTTTTCGAGGAGGGTTTTTCCGACAACCATTAATCCGTCGAAAATCGGTCGAAAATTTATATTTTCGATGATTTTTTCTTTTTTTTCTCAAAAATTCTCTCGCAAATGACCATTTTTCTTGTAGTGTATTTCGATGCTAAAAATATTATTTTTTGATGCTTAAAAGCATCGGAAAATATCGTGCGTTGGATTAGTGAGGGTGGAGACGCTTTAAAAAAGCCTAAGAAAAGCATCAGGATAACCGACACTTTTAAGTGTCAATAAATTTTGATTTTGTCGGCGCTTTGAAGCGTCACCAAGATAAATTGATGCGTTGACTCTTGCTTTAAACCGTAGCAGCGGCAACATTTTTTTTTTTTAAATAGCTAATTAATTCGCTAATAAATGACTGGCAACCTCTGCTTCGGGTCTTGCACCGGATCGTATAAGCCGGAATCATACAAGGTTCTCCTCTTTTCATCCGGCAATACTGCCACTACACCAAAGATTAAACTTAATATGTCATACTCCATCCATCTGCCATCAAAAACTGAAATTTTGGAGTTTACGAACAGTTCCAAACACGAAGAATTACCTTGGTAAGCCTCTTGGATCTGCTGGAATCTCCGGTTGGCCTCCTCAACCAGCCATGGCTCCCTTCTCCTCCAATCCGGATGCCATTTCTATTACCAGTAAACACCAGACCACCACTTCATCAATAGTTACTCAACCATTACCTATTAACTCTTCTCTCGTATAAAAGGCAAAATTAACAAGCAAAGATCAAAGGGAGGAGAGGTACGTACCATTGCGAGCTTCCGATAAGCGCTACGGATCTCACCGGCTGGCAGAAGATTTTGGGCGGATGCCCAGCACAGCGTAATGGGATCCCGGCCGGTCGCTATGCTGCTCTGTTCCCATTCTTCGGCGAAACCGTTACCTGGAAGGAAAATTCCGTAGAACTCCGATGGCCGGAAGTAATTGGATAACATGCGTTTTTGGGGCTGAAAGGGACCCTGGCCGAGCTCATCACCTTCGTCATAAGAGGAAGCAAACACGCAACTCCTCATCCAGTGGGCAAGCCAGGGGATATCGCGGTAGAAATCGTCGGAGCCGGCGAGCTCGTCCACGGTCTTCCCTTCCCACTTACCGTGATGACTACGAACTGACCCCCCTAGTCCATACCCCTTGTACCTGAGCGAGATACGTTAGCACATGAGAAGGAAGAAATAGAGGGGCATTTTGCTCGGGAATAAAGCTGGGATTGTGGCATCTTCAGGAACACAAGGCAACTCGGCGTCAATCAGAACACCTTCTTTCAAGCTTGACATGTTAGCGATGTGAGGCGTGTTGGCCAGCGTGGGAGCAAGAAGCTGTGCTGGTGAACTCAGAAGGCCTAAGAGGGCCTGGAACGCCATCAAACGCCCCGAAGGAAGCTTATTGACAAACCCAGCTTCTTCCTCCACCTTCTACAGGAGCGTCTTCACCTTGCCCCGAGCAACGCCTCGCCTGACCCCGGAGTCCATTTGGCTTGAACCTGGTTCTTGGCCACCGAAGATGAAGGAGTGTTCTTGACCAGGCTCCCTGTTGCAAGTCCTACGATGGGAGAATTGTTCGTGATGTCGAGCAGCGCCGAACGCTCACCGTTTCTTGATCTTGAAATGGCATCTTCTTGTTTGTTCTTCTCTTCATTTAGAAAAGAAGAAAGCAACAAGAATCTACTTAGCCATGAAACAAAAGGATGAGATGATGAGACCGGTCTATCCTGCAAGGGAAAAAAAGGGCTTTTGCTTACGAGAGAACTAAGATCTTGTGATCCTTCTCATGGATGATGGGGTTTCCATTGCCGAGAGGAAGAGGACACCTGGAAAACAAAACCATTTCATGGAAAAAAGAAGAGAAAAGGCTTTAAACAACCTGTGCCGCCGAGGATTAGAATGTTGGAGGAACCGGAGGACTGATAGTTGCAGGGAAGTCCGCAAGAACCCATCTCCCCCCTTTGCCGCTGTCCCTTCCTTTCCTTCCCTGAAAATGTCGTAGCCTCTCGTCTTGTCCTCCCATCTCTCTCTCTGTTCCTCTGAGATATTTTAAAATCCCTAAGGCGGGAGATAAAAATATGATGCGGATGCTTTTTAGTGTAGGCATCGTATTAGAAAAACATAAACCGATGCTTTTTAGCGTCGGCGTCAGAAAAATATGATATCCACGCTGCGTAGAAAAAAAAAAAAGAGCTGTTACACTCATATTTTGTTGTAGCTAGAATAAGTTCAGGGGATAACTGATTAACCTTTTTCAGATTTATCCTTTGTAATTATAGCTTTTGAGGATAAAAGAGGATATTCATATCCTCCTTATCCTTTATTTCAAATACATCCTAATATTTTAGATGATATTTCGTTATAGAATAAATTTAAAAAATAAAAAATGATCTAGATATTATAAAAAAAACAACTCAATCTCTCCTTCTTCCTCTCTCTCTCAAAACCAACCGCCAATAAACGCCTCTCTTCCTCGATACAATGTATCTCATCTCCAAAGATCAAGACAAGTAAGGGAAGCCAATTTCTCGAAATGGGGAGGAACAACTTTAAGAAACGTCCAAGAAAGGGTGGCAGTATCCTATCGTTACAAGGCGTCCAGCCAAATTCAAATTCTTCGGTTTACTCCAATACAATGCATGTAAAGCAACTGAATCGCCATAGTTTTCTTGTTTGGCTTTTAACTTCTTTTCAATATGGTCATGCTAAAACTTTTATTTCAAAATTTTCTCTCATAAATTTGAATCCATCATCAAATACCTCATAATATTTTTTTTCTTTAAATATAATTTTAAATAATTTTTTATGCTAAAATAAACTCCTGAACAATACAATCTACATTCTTGAGGTCCCATTAGACCCATTAAAAGTCTAACGTGCAATTATGGGATTAAAATTGAATAGATCAATTATTCTAACAAATTTAATTAATCTCATATAATAGGACGAATGGAATATTCTAACCATTTTGAGCTAAAGTTTGGAGGGTGTTGCTGCGGAAATTCACTCTCCAACTCAGGTGCTGTCCAACTCCAAATCTGGACGTTGATCTCTCGCCCGGGTGGAACTTGCAAGACAATCCTCACGCAGAGAGTATCGAGGGTGGCCCTCCGCAGAAGACCCTTTGACGCCCAAGTCAGTGAAGATTCATAGCAAGCATATGTGGGGAGAGGCTCTTGCAGAGTTCCTCAAGAAATGGCCTCTCGAGAGCTTCGAGCTCTGCTTGAGCTTTAATGGAGTTTTTCAGTAAGAGTATGAATGTAAGCGTACTTGAAGGGCTTTAATACAAGGGTATTTATAGGTTGCCGATGTGATGACAGGCAATCACCTGATTTCTTGGACGTGTTATAGAGGGTTCAAAACTATCAAGATTCGAATCAAGTTTGTTATGAGGCCGGTAGCATCAGTATCTGGTTTGTTAGAGAATCGACGGCTAGAGAAGCTGGTTGATGCTTTGAGATTCAGTGATTTTATAGGCTCTAGGCCACTTCTGATATCATTGGCCTAATTTCTCGCTCAAGGTTGTTAGGGGCCTTTGCGGCTGAAATCTCGATAAATCATCATGAATTGAATCTGAATTTTTTTACATCCGACCTTGATCGAGCGATCAGAATCATTCATCGTATGGAGAATTCATCATGACGATTGGTGGTGAATGCGCCTGGGCTAGGCACGGGGATAGCTCAGTTCACAGAGGTTCAGGGGTTCCTCGGTTTTGCTGAGGAATAAGAGGATAGCTTAGCTCTGCCGAGGCATATGATACCTCGGTCCGACCAAAGTAAAAGGATAGTTCGGGCCTGTCGAGGCATGAGAATTATTCGAAATGATTCAGTCTGAGGGTAGCTCTATCCGAGGATGGTTCGGTCTCGCTGAGGCGCACCAGCTCTGTTATTTTCTAGATGTGATAGCTGGTTGATCAAAAATCAAAAGTTGTCTTGACCTTTTTATCGTATGCACAAGTATTGGCGCAATGATATTTTACCCTTCATCACTTGCCCTCCACTTCCTAGTCCGAAGTGTAAGTTCGGATATAGGGAGTAGAGTCTTGGATAACTTCGTTGGAAGGATTCAGAGGGGCGTGCAATGATGGTCTCATAAATACCGCATTGTCATTCATCATTTTTTTCTCGATAGATGAAGCGAAAAAACCCCTCGTTACTCGCAAGCAACGATCGGGGAGGCGCCACGTGGCAAGTCCCGGTGTCTGAAGCATTCAAGTTGGCAACTCGAAGATTTGAGGATTCTCGGCAATGATGCATTGCCCTTCTGCCAAGGTAGTTTAAAAAGAGAGGGCTGTGGGGAAGGTCATCCCCATTGCACTAGCCTTTTTTTCTCCCCCAAAGGTTTACCTTTTTTGATTCTTGCGATTCCGTTCGAAGCTTGTTTCTCTCGACTCAGAAATATGAAGGGCCCAAATAACGTAGCTTCTGTAATGACCATGGAGGATTTGGACAGGGTTCAACAGAGGTACCGAGTTCCTCGGAACATTGCTCTATGGATACCACAATCTGAGCAGAGAGTCTCAGAGTAGTTAGGGCTCAAAGTTTTTCTCTATGAAGAGAGCATAAGGGCAGGTCTATGGTTCCCCATTCACCCGCTGGTGAAAGAGATAATGAGGTTTTACAACATATGTCTGATGATGGTGGCTCCGAATAGCTGGCGTAACATCATCAAGTTATCTCAATGTGCAGCCGTGCTGGGGTGACAGTGATGCTCCCCATGTTCAGGGTTTGCCATAGCTTGGTCTCTGGGAGGAGCTCCGAGTGGCTCTACATTGGGTCTCAAAAATCGTTTAAGATGATAACAGATAATCCATCATCCATAAAGGAATGGAAATTTCGATTCTTTATCGTCGAGGGGAACATTGGTTCCAATTTTTTTAGGATTTGGATGGATTATACGAAGGACTCAAAGGCTCGCTTGGAGTTATCTGAGCATGAGAAGAAAGACTTGCTCACCCTTCATAGCGATCGGGTGTTCTCAGCCAGCGATCTCTTGGCAGAGGATGCCCTTTTTGCCACTGGGCTTAGCCCGGTCAATCCTCAAGGTAGGCTCTTGTCCCTTCTGCACATTAGTTATATCTTGTCGATCTAGCCATGGACTAAATCATCTATTATTGGGTCTACAGCCGAAAGGTTGGATTTTATGAGTCAAATAAAAGAGGAGCTAGGCAAGCGTCGGAGAGGATCTGATTCCGGAAGGCGTAAGTCTGAGAAGAAATCTTGCCTTTTTAGATCGCACTCAAAGGAGGCGAGATGAGTCAGGACTGGTCGATAATCCTCTGTGCTGGAGGAGGAGGATGCGGCATTGTCAACAGTAGTGGAGACAACGGTGCTAGCGGCGATGGAGATGGCGGCGCCGATGATAGTGAGGATGGCAGCACCGATGATGATGGAGATGGTGGAGGTGAGGCTCCCCTATTAGAGGGGGAACCAACGAGAGAGGAGGAACAGACCATAGAGGTTGAGTTGAGAGTCAAGGAGGAAATCATCGAAGCACTCCGCTTGCCAATGATGGTAGTACTAGATGATTCAGATGGATCACCATCGACTGGGTTGATGGTTCGGCCGCCCGGAGGTGGAGAACCGCTCTTGGAGGAAGCTAGCAGCTCTAGGTCGCCACCCATTCACACAAAATTGCCCGCAACTCCGATTGAGGAGGTAAGGGGGGCGATTGCAAATGTAGAGGTGCCAGAGGAGCCTCCTACCGAAGAATATCTTCCCGAAGCACCGAGGGAGGTCGAGGCTGAGGTGGTGTTGAGAATGGAAGGAGTAGAGCAGAGGCCCACAGATCAAGAAGGGCTTTTGGAGGAGGAAGAGAACCAAAGCGAGAGTTCCCCATCCAAGGTTTTGGGAGGAAAAAATAAACAGGTCGAGATTTCTCGAGTTGAAGCCTCCTACATCATAGCCCTGGCCGAGGAGGCAAGGCATATTGGGGCTTCTCGGATCGAAACCTCACAAGCCAATTCTCTGGGGTTAAGTTTGCTTAACCCGGATGTTGAGGAATCAGTGACTGCGCTGATGCAGTCTGTTTTATATGGGAAGGATGATTCCTCCGCTGAAGAGGACATCGTCTATGCAGCGTTTGGGTGCAACGGCCTGCTGAGCAACATTGAATTTCTGCCTGAAGTTGACAACCATACACTAACCAAGATAGCATCGGCTTACGCCTTCCGAGTAAGTAGGAATTTTTAAGCGTTCCATTTTAGAAAGCAGTTCGATCTGTCCTTACTATTAAAATTTTACTTGTAGAGCGCTATCATAATGAGGTCGTTGTGCCATCGTCTGAATCTGATTTCAAGGGCATGTACCCAGGCTAGGAGGGAAATCATTGTCCTTCAAGAAAGAGTCAAGTCAACTAATAAACTTTCAAAAGCCTTGGGTATGGCTCAAAAAAATATAGAAAAATTAGAGCACGATAAGCGAACCGCTTTAGAGTGAGCGTCGAGATTCCAGGATGAAGCCAATGAGCTTAGAGGGGCTCGCGATCTAGCCGATAAGACTCGGTTGGAATTATCGTAGTGCAAATTTAAGCATGCTCGGGAGATGGAGTCCCTAAAAAAGCTCTTTAATAAAAAATGGAAAGACACTCATAGGTGTTTCGCTAACAAGAGGAGTAGCCTCAATAAAAGGCTCGATGAGGAAGAGAGCAGATATCGGCGATAGCAGGATCAAATCGCCGGTTTGAACCGGAGGCTTGCCGAGGAGGCGAGTAGATCTAGGTGGCATAATGATCATATCGAACTCGCTCAATCCCGGCTAGAGGTAGAAGAGAGGCAGTGGAGGGTTAATGACCTCAAGGAGAGAATGCATCAATATAAAGAGGATAAGCTTAAGGCCATCGACAAACTCCAGGAGCTAAAACAAGAATGTCTCAGTGGGAAGAGGAGGTATGGTACTCTCCTACTTCTTCTTGAGCTCTTTTTCTCCGTCGACTTTCATCATTCTGGCCAATTTTGTATTCCCAGGTGAGTAGAATGGGTTCTAAAGTTCAAAAGCAAATTAAGGCTTTAAGAGAGGAGCTGGCCTCGAGTCATCAGAGATGCTCTGAGCTAGAGGGTCAGGTGGCCGAAGCTAATGGAGAGGCTACACTGGCCGTCGAGGAGTATAAGAACTCAACTCGGGTTTTGGATGAGCATCGCGCAGCTTGTGCTGATGCGTTTCGATATGGGAAGGAAGAAACATGAGCAAAAATTTCCTAGAAATATCCAGAATTGGATCTCTCATTTCTAGAAGCTGGCTATATTGATGCTCAGCCTCCAAGAACTGAGCTATCTAAATATGAAGAGATCCTGAATATTGATCTTGAAACCATTTTCGGTACCGGCTGAGCTGCAGATGTAGGGGTGGATAGCCAAGAGATAGAAGGCCATCGGGACGTTGCTGAGGAATCCGAAGCTCCACCCTCGGCCATATTCCAAGTAGGTAAATCGAGCCAACCATCCTCAAGTGCTGCTGGAGCTGTCCCCAAATCCAATCTTGATCTTTGAAGACTGTCCTTGTAATTTTCCTTTTTTCTTTGTAATTAAGGGAGAACTTGATAGACCCTTGTCTGGCTATGTTGCTATGAGTAGACTCTCACTTTCATATTCTCCATTTGTCTAAGCTTTATATCAAATGATTCGTTGAGTTTGCTCGTAGCTTAGTTTATTATGGAACTAGGCAAATGAACCGATTCTTAGGAAACTTTGCTGAAATCGAAAAAGTTACTTGGTCCTATCAAAGCCGGCCTAACTTGGCCCGTCGGGGGAGACCAATGTTCAATTTTGTCAAAAAATATAATAACTTAGCTTTTGCCGAAGTAAAAGGTGGTTTGGCTTTGTCGAAGTATAATAGTAGCTCAGCTTTTGCCAAAATAAAAGATGGTCTAGCTCCTGCCGAAATAAAACAATGGTTCGGCTTTGCCAAAGTAAAATAATGGTTCGGCTTTGCTGAGTAAAACAATTACTCAGCTTTTGTCGAAGTAAAATATATCTTGCCTTTTCCTAGGCATTTCACATTTAATGCCTTGGCCTTTTCGATATAGGCTTGCTTTTCGTATACGCCAAGCATCCGATTGCTATTGGACCGTGTCATTTTTTGTGGGGGTTTTCCAGACCTATTCGTACCTTGAGAGTTCGTAAGTGACCTTTTGCATTTAAAGCCTTGAGACTAGGAAGATCTTTTGCCTTTTATAACGGCATGAAGGATATCCCCAGCAGCACCTCGAGAAGTGCTGAGCCCGTTGGGGTATTGCCGCATGGCTATGATCGGGGTGTGATTATGGCGCCCTGAGTCCCAAAGCTTTTCCCTTCATTAATAACTGCTTTCAGTTCGGCATCTATAAAAAGGAGGGAGAGTAGAGGGAGTTTGAGCATATTTGGGAAAGTCTTTCTGCTTTGAAAAGAAGCTTCTATGGCCTTTATCACGCTGAGGTTTGGTTTCGTAGGGTTGAGCTTTCTCTTCGGAGCTTGGCTTAGCTCTCATGACTAGGTTGATGAGGAGGCTATTGAGGACCAAGTCATCTTTGATGACAAGGTTATGAAGGTTATATGCGAAGCGCAAAGGAGGGGTAGAGGTTATATGGAAAGCGCATGCATATGCTTTCTATTTGGCTCTATCCGCTCGCCGTGGGGCCACGGATTGGAGATTCCGTTTTTGATGGGCCACGGCTTTTATAGGCTTTTCATCAACCATGGTATAACCTTCATCGTCAAGCCTCTTCTTCCTGAGGCTTTTCATCTTCCATGGTGGTGTTTGGCCATGTTCCTGCATCTTGAGGAACTTTACACTTCCAGAGACCCAACGTAAGTTCCTTCAAGTGGCTTCTTTTCTCCACTGCTCAGAGATTTGGGGATCGCAGTTCGACAGAGTTGCCTTTTTGACTTTTTGGAGTCATGGACGGAAATTACATCGAAGTAGCATCGCATGCTGAGCTTGTCTGTCTTGAGCATTTCATTTACTTTATGTATTTCCTGTGCTGCAATGCACTTGTAATGCCTTGAAAGGCTATAGAGAAACTTTCGTAATAAAAGAACTTTTTTCCTTCACACATGTAGCTATTTCATGGTGTTGCTTCTATTTTGCAAAGTGCAAGTTTTTCCCATTGTATTGTTTGCATTTTTTCTGGCACGCAAATTTACTGTATACATTGGATCGAAGGATGTGGGGTGAAGACTCATTCTTTCCAAGATATGCAAATAGCCATTAGAGCATCCCTTTGCTAAGAAGAACGACCGCATCCGATATTTGCAAGTCAGGAGTGTTTTGGAGATTCAATTCTTTGCTGAATGGTTCGGTGCCAACGTGCACCATATTACGTTGGCTCTTTAAAGGTAGAGAGCAATATTTTTCCTTAGGCTAGGGCAAGGACTGGGCGGCCTTGCTAGCCTTTGACGGAAGTTCGGCCATGCCGAGTACCTCTGAAAGCTTTGACTCAGTTTGTCGACATAGCCTGGTCTTACCGAGGCTTGGGAAAATCACTCAGTCTTGCCGAGGCTGAAAAAAAGATTACGTTTTACTTGGCATGGCCAAGGTATAGAGAAAATCACTCAGCCTTTGAATCTGCCGAGGGTGTTTGGTCATACCGAATATTTGTTATTATTTAGCTCGGCCCTCAGCCATACTAAGGGTGCTCAGACATACCGAGTCTTTATTGATGCTTAGCTCAGCCCTCAACCATACTGAGGGTGTTCGAACATACGAAGTTTTTGCTGATACTTAGCTTGGCCCTCAACCATACTGAGGGTACTCAGACATACCGAGTCTTTGTTGATGTTTAGCTTGGCCCTTAGACATATTGAGGGTGCTCAGACATACCAAGTCTTTGCTGATGCTTAGCATGGTCCTTAGCCATACTGAGGGTGCTCAAACATACCGAGTCTTTGTTGATGCCTAGCTCGGCCCTCAGCCATACTGAGGGTGCTGGAACATATCGAATCTTTGTTGATGCTTAGCTCAACCCTCAGCCATACTGAGGGTGCTCGGATATATTGAGTCTTTGTTGATGTTTAGCTCGGCCCTCAGCCATACTGAGGGTGCTCGGACATATCGAGTCTTTACTGATCCTTAATTCGGCCCTTAGCCATACTAAGGGTGCTCGGACATACCGAGTCTTTGTTTATGTTTAGCTCGGCCCTCAGCCATACTGAGGGTGCTTGGACATACCGAGTCTTTATTGATGTTTAGCTCGGCCCTCAGCCATACTGAGGGTGCTCGGACATACCGAGTCTTTGCTGATGCTTAGCTCGGTCCTCAACCATACTAAGGGTGCTCGGACATACTGAGTCTTTGTTGATGCTTAGCTCGGCCCTCAGCCATATTGAGGGTGCCCGAACATATCGAGTCTTTGTTGAGGGACCCATAGGCCAGTAGTCAGATGAAACCTGCCTCTTATCAAAGATTTTGGGAGAGATTGCTCGAAACATGAACAGTGTGAAATCTTGTTGTAGTAAATAGAGTGGGTTTGGTGAGTGCGTACTTTATTGATGATATTTTTGAAGGTTGTCTGAATTCCAGGTTCAAGGAATGAATTTTTCACCTAGATCCTAGGATTTGTAAGGGCTGGGCCTGATGACCTTCGCAACTTGATAGGGGCCTTCCCAATTTGGAGATTGCTTTCCTTTCTCTAATGGTTTGGAGATGGATGCCCTTTGTTGATAGGTTGCAATTCAGATTCGAGCCTTCTCTCTAACTTCTTCTATCAAATCGAGATTGGTTCAGAGCTGTCCATCGCTATCATATTGATATTGCCAATGATCGAAGGTTTTGGTAAAGGGGGTTGGTAAGGTTCAGGCTGGCGATCTCCTCCAATGTTCGGTTCAGGTGTCCTCCTGAATCGGTCTAACCTGTCCCATCAGATGAGCTGTTCTATCTCGTTCCAAAGCTGCTAGCACTCCTCGATGTTGTATCCATGGTCTCGATGGAAATGACAGTATTTGGTTATATCCCTTCGGGCCCCATTCCCTCGAAGTGGTGGCAATCGAGGGAGCTGACGCTCAATCTCCATTAGGATTTATGCCCTGGGCATGGGGTGTACTAGTCGAACCTCCTAGTCGAGCTTTGGGTATGGTCTCGAGGTAGTAGTGGAGCTCTCTGGTGATGAGGTGGGCTTGCATGGTGGAAGGGGCGGTGCTTTTTTGAGCCTTTTGCCTCCTTCTTCAATTGCCTAGCTTGGGCCAATCTTTGTGACTCCTCAACTCTGGCATACTTGTTCGCCAAGGCCATCATATTGGAGAGACTTTTCAAATAATTGACTTCTAGAGCTAGGTAGAAGTTGCCTTCCTTCGATACCCCACCTGCCAGGGCAGACATGGCCACCTCATGGTTGAGGTGGTCAACCTCCAACATGGCCGTGTTGAAGCGGTCGAGGTAATTTTTAGGGATTTTCCCTTTTGCTGCTTGACCTCGAAGAGGGAATCAATCTTCATCGATGGCGATGGCTACTAACGAACTGGCTGATGAATAGGTGGCTCAGCTCATCAAAAGAATCAATGGAACTTGGTTTCAGGCTGTTGAACCAGGTTCTGGCAGACCCTCTAAGGATAAAGGGGAAGGCACGATATAGGATCACATCTGATGCTCCATGGAACATCATGATGAATCTGAAGCTACTCAGGTGGTCATCGGGATCAGTAGATCCTGATACGCTCGATGGTGGGGAGCTTGACATGAGGAGGGATCATTTCCCACATGATCTCCTCAGAGAAAGGGATACCCTGCTCCGCCTTTGGCTGGGATGGAGGGGCTTTCTTGGCAGCGTCCAACTCTTGACGCCATTCTCGATGCATCTCCTACATTTGTCACCAGATCCCTTCATCCCGAGTGGCAGGAGGGATGGGTCGAGGGAAGCACGACAGTGGTGTTGAATCATGGGATGATACCGAAGAGAAAGAGCGAGCTCGTCGAGATCTAGGCGGACTCTTTCCCCATCCCATTGTGGCGCCGGTCTAGCTCCTGCAGGTCGATGAGGATGACCCACGACTTCAGGCGGATTGGAAGAAGAGATCATTGATGGAGCAGGGGCAGCGACCCCCTCAGAGAGTTGCGGAGCAGGGACAGCTGGGCGGGGAGCTCCATGGAGCCCTTGAACCAGTTGGGTCGGAGCTTAGACCTGCTGAACCAGCGTAGCAAACTGGTCCTGAGTCAATGCGGTCATCGGCGGCAAAGGAGTCTCGGCCGGTGGCATTAGCGGAGGCACTACACTGTTGATAGGATCAGGCCACTAAGAGGTGGTCTGATCCTAAGCATCAAATTGGCTCTCTTCTGATTGGCCATTGAGGAATTTTTCTCCTGATCTCAGATCTTTTCTCATGAGTTACAAGTTTATAGGACTTGAGGCCCTTCCTCTAGTGCCAATCTATTGCCGTGAAAATCTGCTCTCCAATTCAGGTACGGTGCGATTCCAGATCTGGATGTCGATCTATTGCTCTGATGAAACCTGCAAGATAGTCCTCATGCAGAGAGTGTCGGGGGTGGCCCTCTGCGAAAGACCCTCCGATGCCCAAATCAGTAAAGATTCATAGCAAGCAGATGTGGAGAGAAGGCTCTCATAGAAGAGTCCTTCAAGAAATGGCCTCTCGAGAGATCCGAGCTCTGCTTGAGCTTTAATGGAGTTTTTTAGTGAGAGTGTGAATGTAAGCGTACCTGAAGGGCTTTAGGATAAGGGTATTTATAGGTTGCCGATGTGATGACAGATAATCACCTGATTCCTTGGACGTGTTACAGAGGGTCCGAAACCATCAATATTTGAATCGGATTCGAATCAAGTTTGTTATAAGGCTGGTAGCATCAGTATCTAGTTAGTTAGAGAATCGACGGCTAGGTAAGCTGGTTGATGCTTTGAGATTCGGTGATTTTATAGGCTCTAGGCCACTTCTGATATCATTGGCCTAATTTTCTGCTCAAGATTGTTAGGGGCTTATATGGTTGGAATCTCGATAAATCATCATGAATTGAATCTGAATTTTTTGCATCCGACCTTAATTGAGCAATCGGAACCGTTCATCGTATGGAGAAATCATCATGACGGTTGGTGGTGAATGCACTTGGTCTAGGCACGGGGATAGCTTAGTTCCACAGAGGTTCAGGGGTTCCTCGGTTTTACCAAGGAATAAGAGGATAGCTCGGCTCTGCCAAGGTATATGAATACCTCGGTCCGATCGAGATAAAAGGATAGCTCGGGCCCGTCGAGGCATGAGAATGGTTTGGAATGATTCAATCTGAGGGTAGCTCGATTCGAGGATGGTTTGGTCTCGCCAAGGCGCACCAGCTTTGTTATTTTTTGATGTGACCGCTGGCTGATTAAAAATCAAAAGTGGTCTCGACCTTTTATCATAAGCACAATAATTGGTGCAATGATAATTTTATCCCTCATCAGAGGGCTTGCTATTGCCACATTAATTCTGGAAGGTGATATGGTAAGGGAACGATGGGCAGAGCAACATGTATGAGAGGATGGTCAATTGCATTGTGAATACGCATTTAATTATAGGGTACATGCATCTATATTTATATTTATATATGAAAGGTAATAATAGGATATCTCTCCATTTATGGGTTTATTCCTTGATTCATTTATTATCCTTAATTTCCTATAAGGACTAATGGGTAATTTTGTGAAAAATATGTTCAATATTTTCATTTACTTGCTATCTTCGCTTTCTCCAATTAAAGTAATTAGATGGACAAGTTAAATATCCATGAACATCGTTTGGACTCAAAAAAGTTCAAAGAGAAGTTGGTCATTTATCAATTTACCCATGTTATTTTGCTTTGGTCCAAAAAAAAAAAGTCAAGTGGATAAATTATATTTTACCTAATCGTTGAAAAACCAACTTGGCCATCTCCCATAAGCCTTTCCCACAATTTTTTCTTTCATTATTAATCCTCAATTCTTCTTTCTTCTTTTCCCTCTTTTGATCACCGCTAATGAGATGTTCACTTGCCTTTTACTCTCAATGTAATTTTTTTAAAAAAACCAAATCAAAAATCTATCTTTAAATAATAATTTTAATAAAAAATAATATTTTTTTAAAAAATGTTGATACAAAATTTCATCTAACAGGCAAGAATGTAGCATTTGTAAAAGATTTCATAAGTTGATCGTCCCAAGAGTCATTTTGGATTGGCTTAATTTTCTTTTCTTAGATTCAATATATACTTTTTTTACATTTTGTTTTAACATAATTATCAATGACCAATTCCATATTTTATTTTATTTTATTTTGTTTGCCCATTTGTTATTCTAAATTTTAGAGTAGATAGACACAAAATTATAGTAGACACTAATAAAAATAATAATTTTAAAATATTAAAATAATATAATTAAGTAATAAAATATGGATAAAATTTTTTTTTTTCATTCAAGTATTACTTGATAAGACTTATCTAAAAAAATATAGAATTCTAAAAAAGTTTGATACCCTCGAAATGTGAGCCCCTATGGAAAAACTTACCCACGGGAGAGATGGGTAAGTCGATTTCTCGATAAATTTCATCTTTTTTATCTCTAAAATATCCCAATCCATTTTACACTTGCTTTCTTTATTTATAACAAACCCTAAATCAAGCAACACTGTTACAATTTTCATCTAATTTCTAACCAAATGATCAATGGATAGCATAAGTCTAGAAATATTTTTTCTTTTCATGCTCTTCATCATTTTTTTAATATCATTATTTTTTCTCTTTTCTTCACTCAATCTCATTTTTGTTTCTTTTATTATAGCTTTTGGTTATATTTCTCTTTTTGAAAGCTGTTTATTGCATGTCTCCCATGCAATATAGCACCATCCAAGCTTCTTTAATTGTTGCATGGCTTGTATGTCTTGTGCTGACCTTATATTGATTTTGATAAAATATAAAATAATTAAGTATTATACTAATATTATCTCTATCAAGTCTAATCTATTTTAGGTTACTCATCATGAAAGAATACACTTGCATTAGTTCAAGGTAAATTGTGATGCAAAATAAAAGGTATTACATGTAATGTATAAATATGCTTATAGTGATTAAATTATTTTTCAATGAACTTGAATTTTGCAATCACTGGATGATTTTCATATGTTTTACATTTGGAGGGTTTATTTGACAAAATGACTTTCAAGTTTAATTATATTTGCATTGCTTTGAGCTGGATTCAATCGTCTTACAATTTTTCATTTAAACTCTATGTTGCTTTGAACATTTCCTTGAAGTCATTTCTTTCTTGGCATTGGATGATCAATTTTTTTTTTTTTATGGCTCATGGTTTCTCTTTACTAGCAGTTTATGAATCATATTTTGGGTATCTAGATGTTGGAGTTGGGCTGCTAGTTTTTATTGGCATTCAATTGGCTCCTTGGCACATTAAAATTGATCTACCAATTTTTTAAGTTGGACTGCTATTTCTTTTAAGCATTCGACTAGTTGTTCCCTGATTCTAAATGTTCAAAAGATTAGTCTGCCAATTCAAAAAATTGGGCTGCTATTTCTTTGAAACATTCGATTGGTTGTTCCCCGATTCTAAATACTCAAAAGATTAGTCTGCCAATTCAAAAAATTGGACTGCCAATTTTATGTGACCTTCGTTGGATGCTTGGCACATTAAAACTGGTTTGCCAATTCAAGGAGTTGGCCTGCTTATTTTTTAAAGTGTTCAGTTTTGGCTTTCTGATTCTTCATGGCTTCAAAAATGGTCTGCTAGATTTAAAGTTGGTATGCCAATTTTTCTTAGCATTCGGCTAGTTGCTTCATGGCTTCAAAATTGGTCTGCCATATTTAAAGTTGGGCTGTCAAATTTTTTTAGCATTCGGCTGGTTGCTTCATGGCTTCAAAATTGGTTCGTCGGATTTAAAGTTTGGGCTGCTAGTTTTTCAAAACTTTCGGCTAGTGGTTGACTGGCTTCTTGTGACAAAAATTCTAGGCTACCGATTTTGAGAATTGGGATGCTAATTTATCTCTTGGTAGAATGGTTGATAAAGTTGGTTTGCTACCTCTTTCATTGGGCTTCCAATTTATTCTGATGGCAAACCGATTCTTGTGTTGGGCTTCTAATTTCTTTATTTGGGCATCTAAACTCTAAAGTTAGGCAACCAAATTTTTATCTTGGACGACCGGACACCTTAGTTAAGCTTACCAAGTGTTGCTCTCTCTCTCTTCCCTATTTCACAATGTTCATGTAACGGCTATTTTTTGTGTTGGTTATAAATTGAGTTGTTGAACAGTGATTCAACAGTGAAGTGAGAAAAGAAAAGGAAGAAAAATATCCATGAAAATATTGTGAGAAAAATTGTGTAGAAAAAGAGATATTTATTCTTTGTAAGAGAGGTATATTGGAGTGTAGCATTGATTGTCTCAAAGCCACCAACGTGGATTTATTTTTGATTCTTGAAGTGGTGTTAAAGCTTCAACAACCTTTTTTGAAGAGCATTCCAAGCATCCACGAAAGCTTCACTACTATTGTTGCGCCATTAAAAGAAATAAGCTACTTCGTATTAAGCTCTTCAAGTTGCTAAGTATATCTTGTTGTTCATATGCTCATTATAGGAACTTTGTGTTCTAAATATTTTTTGAACTTATTTGAATCTTGCAAAGGGTTGGGTATAACCCTTGGTGTTTGGCCCCATTGTGTCGTAAAACAAGTTGCTAGCCGGGGAAGGCTAGGGTTGTAATCATTTGAAACAATTGGAGTGAAATTTTAAGGGGCTCTTGGGGAGTGGATGTAGGTACTAGGTTGGCACCAAACCACTATAAAAATATGTGTTTGTGATTGCTTGATTGACTCTATTGTCTCTTCACTTCAGCACACATCACTTGCAATTAAATTCTGATTTCTGTTAAGTGCACATATCTACACATTAATTTTTTAAGAAACACAATTCACCTCCATCTTGGCTTGCTATATCTGGGTAACATCTTGTATCATAAGTAATTTTCTTTAATATTAGTTTTATGTTGCATGTTCTAAATATATGTAACCATTATTTAATAATGTTATTGTACCTAGATTCTAGTCTCATATTTCACATTGATGATCTCTTGAATCGATTTTCTATTGTAGAACATCTGTTCTTCAATTGTTGGCTGGTTGGTTTGTTCTGATGTCTATAGTTGGACATCCTCTTTAGCTACTTGAAAACTTGTAGGAGAACAAATTATCAGAATGTGGAAGAAGGGGAATTAAGATGATAAAAAAGCGCTTGTCTAGAAAAGCTAATATTATTGTTCTAATAGTTGTACTGTCCGTTGAATTTGTAGGTTAACGTACAACTTTTTGGCATTTGTTGATCATAGTATCAGACGCCATGTAAGAGTAAGAAATTCCTTAATAAAATTATTATTAAGTTTGGCAACTTTCATGATGTTTGTAGTATACCTTGAAATGTTTTATTGTGGTTGGATGTTACAATGATAATAAATGGTCCTGAATTTTGATAAAACATATCTGCATTTATTTGCTCAGATGCTTCTCCCCACAAGATAATGCTAATTTTCTCATACCTGCAAGAGTTTTGATGTGGTAATTACTAATTCCTATAACTTAGTCTAAACAAAAAAATAAAATACTTGTTTTTGGCAATTACCAACTGAGCAGCAATTCAATGTCTTATTTTCTATCATTTGCTCCTCTAATTGATCTATGCTTCATTAAATTTTTTCATATTTGTACATTAAATTCCAGCAAGATATAATATAATATTCAAGATTATTTTACAATACATAAATACATTATGTTTCTCATTACCTATCAAATAAATGTGATTATTGCATCTGTCAGCAAGCATTTCTTTGCAAATTCAAATGCATGACATGGCATATTTCTTATTCTCTGATTCACTTGTATAACCGATGTTATGACCAAAAAATATAATTTTATGCTCATTTAAAACTGGATGATAATTTTCTATTGCTGATATGACCTTGAAATTCTTCTATATATATATATATATATATAACCTTTTGTCAGAAGAGGTTTGAACTTACCAATTTGATTCTTTCTTATTGAACCATGCATCAAAGCACCCTAAAAAAAAATGCAATATTAGAAACTCATTTGATTTCTGAATAAAATATAATGATAGCATTGCAAATTTTTACTCTTACTGTCCAATTTTCTTTCTCCGGTTGAGTTCCCTCAAGCGTGAAAAAGACATTGATAATATTTATGGCTGGTTAGTTTTGAATTTTTCAAAATCTATTGAAACAAAGCAAAGTCAATGAAGCAATTCAGAATTGGCCAATCTCAAATTGGCAAACTGACAACTCATTGCAGTAGAAATTTGATATGATTTTTTTGCCATTGCAATATAAATTAAAGTTGGTCATGATTAAATCATAACATTAAAAAAAAACTGTGGGCGGCACAAAACAATCCATGTTTATTATGTTTATAAAATTCAAATATTTCAAGACAAATCAAAGATAGAAATCATTCTTTTCAGATAGAAATCATTCTTTATCAGTGACTTGACTCAACACTGCTAGACATTCATCGGCCAGTCAAAACTAATCTTAAAGATACTTTTGTATAAGTGCTTACAAAATATGTCCACTCTTTATGTACATAAGCCGCATGCGCACACACATACGTACGTGCATACATACATACATGCATACATACATACACACACACACACATATATATATATATATACAGACATACATACATACGTAGATGCATATATACATATAGATTTGTGGTAATAATAATAATAACAATAATAATAATAAATTTATTATTCTTGGAGGCTAAAGTGCTCAAATTATTTTGAGAAATTAAAGCATTCGAAATTTTCTATCAAAGGAAACTTTATAGATTATGCTATTTTGCTTATGGTAATATGTATATTACCATAAGCAAGTAAGTAGATGATAAAATTGACATAAAAATTAGTAGCTAATAAATTGCACACGCTTATACATATTACCATAAGCAAAATAGCATAATCTATAAAGTTTCCTTTGATAGAAAATTTTGAATGCTTTAATTTCTCAAAATAATTTGAGCACTTTATATTATAATTACTAATTCATTACCAATGAATCTACTTGTTATCATAGTCCCTTTATTTTTTTATTATTTTATAAATAAATAGATTGATAATAGTTAAAATATCTTCATCATTTTTGTTAATTTGGCTTTAAGAGTGAATAAAATTTTAAAATTGAAACAACTACAGTGAACATCAAGCATTTATATGATATTTTAGAGGAGAGAAAGAGATCAAAAGATATACAAATTGGAGAAGAAGTTGTGAAGAGTACCAAAAAAAATCATCAAAATAATCATAATGAATTTTATTAAATACCAAATCGATTATTGGATAATATGTATGTAATAGTTATGTATGATCCATACTCGAGCCCTCTTAGGGGCAACATCAGATAGCAAACAAAGTTTATAAGGTAGAGGCCAAAGCCAAAGACTATGCTGCATCTTTCTATGCACTACTTGGAGACAATGTTAGAGGGTGATCGAAGAGGTAGAGTGGCATTAAGAGAAGAAAAGAAAAGAAAGAAAAATTAACAATATAAAAGAATAATGGGGAAGAAGGTCAAGTGGAGGAAGATGCGTAAGACTATGCATGAAAGGTGGAGACTTTTCAGCTCCATTGTTCATTGAGCATCACCGAAGATTGTAATAAAAGAAAAAAATATGAGGCTAAGAGAAGAAAAGAGAAAGAAATTATTGAGAATAGTAGAAGGGGATAGAAATATTCTAAAATAAAAAAGAGGCATTTTACTTGACTAATGAAAAATCAACTTATCTATATTTTTATGTCATGCTTTGGACCCAAGGGTAGATCTGAGTATATAACAATCTACAACATACATGCAGAATTAAAATTCTACAACATACAACGCATTACATGCAAATTTGCATCCAAATATTATGGACCAAGTTCATCTAAAGTAATTTTTTCATTTGAAGTAAATCTTTATCTGAAATCATGGACCAACTTCTACTTGAATTCCTTTTATGACTCAACCTTTGAAATAGAAAAATTTAGAAATATTTGTGAGCTAACACTCTCTAAGTAAACCATAACTACAATTAGAGGGATCAAATAAGCACCATAAATCAATTTTAAAGATAATCATTTGAAAATCCATGTGTGATATAATAGTAATATATTTATAAATAATTGCAAAATATTCCGTATATATTTATAATTTCAAGTAGTTCTTCAAAATAAATATTTCATGTGCTTAAAAGAAAACATCTTCTGGTCTTATTATAATAAACAAAGCATTATTTAACTTTAACAAAACTCTAAATTTAATTTATAAACATCTTATGGTAACTCATGAGCCAATTACCATAACCACATACAATTTTTCTGATTGGGCTAGTTCATCGCATATAATCTTGTGGAAGTGAGTCAGAAATAATTCACTGCATATTTCTTCTATAGAGGTGAGTCCTAAAATCACTAGCTTTCATAGAAGCCCGGTAAGGCAAAGACAATATGTCATTGATCGTATCATGAATTGCAGGTTGACTAAGATTTTCTTGCATATATTTATATATATCATGACACATTTTAGGTACAAATAGCTTGCAGTTTACTTATATATTTTCAAATTTAGAAGAAAATCTCAATATGATTAATAATTTTTATCAAAAAACTTAATCAAGGCACATATGTAACATAACACGACATACTTAATCCAAATTTTAAATAAGTTATGCAAGAAATTTACAAAACTTTTAATTCAGCTTAATTAATGAATCAAGGAATAAACCCATAAATAGGGAGATATCCTATTATTATCTTACATATAAATATAAATACAGATACGTGTCATGATGCATGTACCCTATAATTAAATGCATATTCACAATGCAATTGACCACCCTCTCATACATCTTGCTCTGCCCATAGATCCCTGACTATATCACTTTCCATAATTAACGTGGCAATAGCAAGCCCTCCAAACTTTAGCTCAAAATGTTTAGAATATTCCATTCCTCCCATCATGTAAGATTAATTAAATTTGATAAAATAATTGATCTATTCAATGTTAATACCATAATTGCACGTTAGACTTTTAATGGGTCTGATGGGACCTCAAGAATGTAGGTTGATTTGTTTAGGAGTTTATTTTTGATGGAATTTTGGGATGCTTGGAGGCATGCTTTTCAACAACTTTAATCATTTTAAAAACAAACATCGCTAAAAATCCTAATTTTTAAGATCGCCTTTATAAAGTTCAAAAGATAAATCAATTAAAATCTAAAATAAATGACTAAGAAAAATACCTGGATTGCTAAATCCAATAATATCCAAGAGGCGTGGTGTATGCCCTCCAAAAGTGATCCACATAAGAATCGATTCGAAGAAGCACTCCTATTTGCTTGGTAGAACCTTTCTGGTAGCCTTTTGATCATATGCAGCCTTCTAATGTCTCTTTGGACTTTCTTCACTTCAAAAGCTTTTCAAAAGCTTTCCAACAAGCCTCTACACACTCTAATAGCCTTCCTCTATCTCAACTTAGGGCCTTGTCTTAATATGATAGTAATATTAAGAGAAGGGAAGAAGAACATGGGAGAAGGAGGGCTTACGGGCTCTCTGTATTTTCTTTCTTTCTATTCACAAAATCCTTTTTGTCGCCCCCTTTAAATAAAAATAAAGGGACAGTCAGAGGCGTCATATGGAGAGAAAGGACGCTATCCAAGGGAAAGGACGCTATCCAAGGGGCATGAAGAGACGGGAAGACGCTTTATGTGAAGAGCACTCCCATCCACTCCGAGGGGGTGCCAAGGGTCCAAGGGGTCTTCGATTCAAACCCCCACAAGCACATATTAAATATTTAATTTATTAAATTATTTTATAAATTTAAATAATATTTAATAAATAAACTTATTTAAATTTGAAATAAAATGATTCAAAAAAGGACTAAGGCTCCGGATCAACCCAAACTAACCAAGTCAGCCCAAACTAATCAAATCAGGCTGAAATTCGAATCCAATTCGAATTTGATCATCATAAAAAATCTAAAAAATCCCATAAATTTAGATTAAACTCTAGATAGGCTGTCCAACACATGGCTAATGTTAATTTAAGTCTAACTTAAATTTATTAGCCCAATTAGCAAGCAAATGGATCTAAACAGATTAAATTAGGAGCTCGGGTTAGCCCACATATGCTAGTATACGATCTTGGCCAATCAATTAGGATCCACAAATCCTAATAAAAATATTTTTAACTTTTTCAATCAATTTTCTATTATGTGTGACCCTCTGGGTTTTTCATCTAGCCAGCAGAAGATTTTTGGTTTAGCTCGATTATGTATCCGACTATCTGAACAGATCAAATCGGGCTAACTTAAACTGTCAATCTGGACCAACCTTCAAATTGACTTATGAAATTAATTTAATTGATTCATAAAAACATACAAGATAATATTGGCATCTAGCAACGTGTCATGACTACCTAAAAGATAAGGAATTTAATAAAAATTATGAAAATACCCTTTAGTGGCAAGTTACCATTCAATTCAATCCTTCGATATTTCTTTAACCTGATTAAGTGATGGGCATAGATAAATGTCAAACCCTCACACTTAATTCATTTAAATCTCTAATCATTAATGAAGACTCTGATACAACTTAATACAACTTTGAGATGTTTGCGGAAGTGAGATAAGGATCAAATCACATATCTTAGCAGAAGCAAGATAAGAATCAAATCACATATCTTAAATAATTGAGTTAGCGCGATCTATACCCGTATTAATTTAATAACAAGAACAATAAAGAGATTAAGAATTTACCTTTCGTTCTTCACCAACACTACCTTGGAATCACCAAATCCTTTTGATCACCATGGATCTTTCCAAACATTCTCCAAATTATGATGAACACGAACGAGTGAGCATTCCTTTTGATTTGGGTTGAGATTACACAACTGAGTTTAATTCACTCTTTATTCTCAACTTATGAGAAAAAGTGAAGTTGAAAGAGGAACTATCTGTGGTTGATCATTGTTTTTGATCTTCTTCTCTGTCTCTCGTGAATCTTATATTCAAAGAGAATAACAACTATCAACCTCTTTTATTAATTAATCAATTAATCAATATTTAAAGATCACTTCCAACTCTTGGAATTACTTTAATGTATATCAATCCAACAACTAATTATTGATTAGATATTTATCATGGGACGTTACGGGAGAGAGAAAGGCTCTCTCACGATCCCATATTTATTTTTCAACAACTAAATAAATTTCCATATAGACTCTTCTCATGGAATATGCCTACGATGTATTCCCAGCATGGAAATTAATCCAATTAATTTTTATATAAAAAATAATTTAGAATTCTTAATTCCAAATTCATAACTCAACCCAACATATCATAAAGTTCACATAATTTAATGGAGCCATCTAGAGGAACTATGGATTATAATTTTAAGCTCCAATAATTTTCACATTCAATTAACACCTTAATTAAAATATCAAAATTATTAATTCCAAATTACTCCACTAAAAATTTGGAACTGCACTCTTAAAATTATAAAATTAATTATATTCATAAGGATTTGAATCGTCCATTGATATAGTCACTGCATATAAATCAATCCTCCATAAACGGTTCATAATTAAAACTAGGTATTTTCGTTAACCTATTTAATCACATCTTTATCCATAAGTACCATTAATTCTATAATGAATAATATATTTATGATCCAATCATAAATTGAGCGCTCTTATTATTCAAGTCCCGAATCAACACTTATGGGAACCGTCCATCTGACTTCTTTTCGAAGGAATGGATTTCATCTTGTATATTAATATTTCTAGCTACTTATGTTATTATATTTCTAATATACCAAGAATTTGACACTATATTTCTGGTAAGTCAAAAAATATAATACAATAAATAAGAGTCTATTAATTACTCAGAATTAAGATCGATTCACATATAACCATCATTGATTAATTTTGAATGCTCTATTTTAACAATGGAATTTATTAGAGATTCATAATTAATCATGTTCCAGTCCTATATAATCAAATTATATAAAGTGCTTTCATTCCGATAATCTCATTATCAACAATCCAGATAAAATCATTTTATTCAGAATGTAATGAACCTTAATAGTAATTTTAAATTAAGGATCCCGATTGTAACTTTAATTTATAATTACGAATAATTTAAATTATTTTACATTAAATATTATCCTCTGTATATAACACTTATATACAATATTTAAAGTCACATTTAAATAATCTAGAAACTTTTGATATTTATAAAGCATCATAACATGCATGCAAGTATAATATTAAAAAATTTCTTAAATATTCAGCAAAATAATAAATGTTATTTGTTCATGGGCACATATCCCAACAATCTCCCACTTGCCCTAAAGCAAATGCGACATGTCTCTAAGTCCCATCCCATCAAGATGTAGCTCAAAACCTCGAGCCAATAATGTCTTAGTAAACGGATCAGCTATATTGATCGTAGATGTGATCTTCTCAACTGAAACGTCTCCTCTACTGACAATCTCTCTCACAAGATAAAATTTTCTCTCTATATGCTTTCCTCTATGGTGGTTTCTAGGTTCCTTGGCATTGGCTACTGTGCCACTGTTGTCACAGTAGAGTCTAACTGGTTCATGAATATCTGGAATAACTTCTAGATCTTTCAAGAATTCATGAAGCCAAACTGCCTCCTTAGCTGCTTCACAAGCTGCTACAGAAGTAGACTTCCTAGAGTCTCTATCTGATTGAAAATCAGAATCTGTATATCTAACATGAATCAAATCCCTACTGGAATATACCAGCATATAGTTTCTTGTACGCCTCAGATATTTCAGAATATGCTTGACTGTAACCCAGTGATTCAATCCTGGTTTGACTGGTATCGGCTAACCACTCCCACTGCAAAGCAGATGTCGGGTGTTGTACACAACATTGCATACATCAAACTACCAACTGCCGAAGCATAAAATCCGTCTCATATCTTCTCCTCTTGCGGTGTTTTAGGATACTGCTCTTTAAAAAGATGAACTCCATGTCGAGTAGGTAAATTACCTTTCTTAGAGTTTTGCATCGCAAATCTAATAAGCACCTTGTCAATATACGATGCCTGAGACAATACCAAAAGCCTATTCTTGCGATCCCATATAATTTGGATGCCAAGAATGTAGCTTGCTTCTCCCAAATCCTTCATTTGGAATTGGCTGGCTAGCCAGTTCTTTATTTTGGACAGAGATCCTACATCATTCCCAATGAGTAAAATGTCATCCACATAAAGAACTAAGAAGACCACTTTATTTCCTTCCTTTTGCTTATAGACACAAGGTTCACCTAAATTTTGTTCAAAACCATAACATTTTATGACTTCATTAAATCGATGTTCCAAGATCTAGAAGCTTGCTTAAGCCCATAAATGGACCTTTGCAATTTGCAGACTTTCTGCTCTTGGCTTTTAACCACAAAACCCTTTGGTTGGACCATATAAATAGTCTCTTCAAAATGGCCGTTCAAAAATGCCATCTTGACATCCATTTTCCATATCTCATAATCATAATGAGCAGCAATGGATAAGAGAATCCGAATAGATTTTAGAATGGCTACTGGAAAAAAGTATCCTCATAGTCTACTCCTTCCTTTTGGGTAAAACCCTTTGCCATTAACCTAGCCTTGAAAGTCTCTACTTTTCCATCGGCTCCTCTTTTTCTCTTATAGATCCATTTGCATCCAATAATAGGCTTTATGCCTTCTGGTAGATCTACAAGCTTCCAGACTGAATTAGAATACATTGATTCCATTTCAAGTTTCATGGCTTCCTGCCATTTCTCTTGATCAACATCCTCCATTACCATCTTGTATGTCAATGGATCATCATCACTGCCATCGGTGACTGCAACTTGTGCTTCTCCATCTTGACCATAGCAGATGGGTAATCTTATTTCCCTCCACTACGTCGTGGTGGCGGTGGTATTTGATCTTGAGTAGTGGTCTCAACCTTTTGTTGTTCAACAACTTTTGTTGGTGTGGGGCTGATCTCATCAGCTAGCAACTCTTCCAGAACTACTTTACTTCTAGATTTGAATTCTGTCATATAATTGTACTCGAGAAACGTTGCATTTGTCGACACAAAAACCTTGTTATCTTGAGCATTATAAAACAATCCTCCTCTCATTCCATTTGGGTACCCAACAAACATGCATACTTCTGAATGAGGTTCCAACTTCTTAGTCTTTCCCTTCAGCACATGGGCTGGACATCCCCATATGCGGATGTGTCTCAAACTAGGCTTGCGACATTCCATAACTCTAAGGGAGTCTTAGGGATTGACTTAGATGGAACTAAGTTTAGAATGTATACAGTTGTTTGTAATGCATATCCCCAAAATGAGTTAGGCAAAGAAGAATAGCTTAACATTGATCTTATCATATCAAGCAAAGTGTGATTCCTTCTTTCAGCTACACCATTTTGCTGTGTATCGCAGGTGCCGTGAGCTATGATAATATTACATTCTCAATCAAGTGGTCCTAAAATTCATAATCCAAGTACTTTCCTCGATCAGATCGAAGAGTTTTGATTGATTTACTGAGTTATTTTTCTACTTCAGCATGGAATTCTTTGAACTTTTCAAAGGCCTCAGATTTTCTTTGCATCAGATATGCATATCCATATCTAGAATAATCATCAATGAATGTGATGAAATATTCATAGCCCCCTCTAGCTTTGACATTCAAAGGCCCACATACATCAGTATGTATGATCTCTAAAGGTGCTTTTGCTCTTTCACCTTTTGCTGAAAAAGGTCTTTTGGCCATTTTGCCTTCTAGACAGGATTCACAAACTAGTAGAGTGCCAACCCTTAGCTCTCTTAAAGGACCATCCTTCACTAGTCTTTCTATTCTGTCTATATTAATATGACCAAGCCTCAAATACCATAAATACATGTCATTGTCATTATTCACAACTTTTCTTCTTTTAGGAGATGGTTCAGTGACGTAAACATTTCGGTTTGAAGCAAGTTGTTGGAATTTGGTTTAACAAAATATAAACCATTTTCAACATACCCAGAACAAATATTTATTCCATTCTTATAAATTGAAATAGAGTCAACACTAAAAGAAACAGAAATAAATTGTTCATGCAACTTTGACATCAAAATCAAATTCCATTTGAAATCCAGAATATAATAAACATTGTCCAAAAGCAAATATTTATTATCAGCAAACGATAGTCAAACTATCCTTACTACTGTCGTTGACACCTTTTCTCCACTGCCTACTCTCATTGTGAAATCTCCCACTTGAAGATCCCGGGCAGACTCAAGCATCTGCAAAGAAACACAGACATGGTTAGATGCTCCTAAATCAATAATCCAGCTTGAGAAATCATTCTCAACTAAGCATGTTTCCATGACTAGTATCTAATTTACCTTGTTTCTTTTTCTATTTCAGCTCATCAAGGTACTTTTTACAGTTTCTTTTCCAATGGCCATCTTGATGACAGTGGAAACACTTTCCTTTAGGTTTAGGCTGAGCATCAGCCTTTCCTTTCTTCTTCTGGATCTTCTTCTTGTTATCCTTTTTCTTTCCCACATAATTCTTCTTCTTTTTCTTTGAAGAAGAAGGCTTTGCCTCAGCTGCGTTGGCTTCAGCAACAATTGCCTTACCACCCTTATCATCTATAAGAGTCTCATATATTTGCAGCTCATTCAGGAGTTCAGTCAGATTACACTTTTTATGATTCATAATGTAATTAGTCCTGAATTGGAGAAAAGCGGAAGATAGTGTCTCCAGAATCATGCCAACCTGAGTCTTTTCATCAATTTTAGCTCCATTGATCTCAGCCTCATTGAAATGATTGACCATTTTGAGGATGTGCTCACGAACAGAAGAACCATTCTCCATTTTGCTATTCATAATGGCTTTTACAGATTCATAGCGAGCCTGATCAGATGGGCATCCAAATATCTGCTGCAGAGATTCCATAATCTCTCTTGCAGTTTCAAAGGCCTCGTGCTTAGTTCTAAGCACCTTATTCATTGCTGCTAACAAGTAGCAACGGGCTTTGTTGTTTGCAACTACCCAACGGTTGTACTCATCAGTAACAACCTTGGAGGCACTGACTTAAGGCATTGAGGACAATCCTCCTTAAGGACATAGTGGTAGTTTTCATTAATGAGAAGGATATTCATGTTTCTTTTCCATTTAACAAAATTTTCACCAGTTAATACTTGAGAGGCGAGAAGTGAGAAAATCGGGTTTGACATATTTGCTGAAAAATGAGAAAATTTTAATAAATAATTATAAATATCATTATACAATTTAAGGCAAAGTAAATAAGATGCATAAAAGCACATGTTAAAATACAAAAACATGTTTACTTTAAAAGCCTAAAGAATTTTAATCTCCACAACTAAGTGCCACGTAGGGTAGGTCAAATAGTTGCTAATTAAAATGAGATCTTCTCAATTAATAAGTATCTTCCAAAATATCTCATATTTCTAATACTCATTAATTTCCTTAATTTTGGTCAAAAAAGTAATTAACTAATTTAATTACTTTTTCATGAGTGTGACCATCGTATCAGGCCTTTTGAGACTTAACTTAGAAATTGCCGCCCTAGGTAGGTCAACTCTAAATTACATCTTAAAAGTCCTATCGTATGAAAGACAACGTTGGTATTGCCATTAGTAGACACCCTCCGTAGACGAAATCAAAGTGTCATGAGGCGCTACTAATAACTCACGTGTTGTACTAAATGGAGACCAAGGGTTTATATTATCATATTACCCTCCACTCATTATTTTGCAAAAGTGTATTTTATTTATAAAACAACTTTTGTTTCATAAACCCTTAGTTAATTTAAACAATTTAAATCACTAAGATTTTATAATTTTAAACACTTTAAAATTATAAAATAAGCTAAATATGATAACTTAAATATAACATTTAAATTTAAAACATATATTAATTTTGCAAATCCAATTGCTAAATTAATTTACAAATTTAATCTCATTAAATTTATTGCAGAATGCATTAAATATAATTTACTAAAACCATTTTAGTAATAAAATAATAATGCACATAGATGCGTGACATATAAATGTAATAATTATCATCGATATAACAAAAAAATTTCATAAAAAATGAAACGAAAAAACTTCTTATACATGAAGAGTAAATGTAATATTATCTACGTAATAAAAACATTCAATAAGAAGCGGAAAAAAAAACTTTACTTGCGTGACTCTTCACGTTTTTTAGAGGCGTCGAATTCCTGGGAACGGTGAGGCTCTTCGATCACTAGGAAACGGTAAGGCTCTTCAAATTCCTAGGAAAGCCAAGGGAAAGTATTCCCAACTCAAAATCTCCTATCGGACAGCCTTTGAAAAAATTCTTAATAAAACAAAACAAGACTTTTTAATAAGTATAAAAAATTCTAATTGAGATCTTTTCTCAAAACCATGAAGAACCTTTCTTCATCATATAAAAGGAATCATATATTCAATTGATCTAATCAAAGAAAGTTACATAGCTTATTCCATGGAATTGAAAAAATAATGCCAGTCCATTCACACATACATTCATCATCATGAAAATATTAAAAGCATATTATGCACGAGTGCCTACCCAATTATATAATGATTATCATATAATCTATTATTAAATTAATAGGGGTATAACCTGCTCTGATACCAATTGATGGTTATCTCAATACGATTTTGAGATGTTTGCAGAAGCAAGATAAGGATCAAATCACATATCTTAGCGGAAGCAAGATAAGGATAAAATCACATATCTTAAAAAATTGAGTTAGCGCGATCTATACCGTATTAATTTAATAACAAGAACAATAAGAGATTAAGAATTTACCTTTCGTTCTTCACCAATACTACCTTGGAATCACCAAATCCTTTTGATCACAATGGATCTTTCAAATGTTCTCCAGATTATGATGAACACGAACGAGTGGGCATTCCTTTTGATTTGGGTTGAGTTACACAATTGAGTTTAATTCACTCTTTATTCTCAACTCATGTGGTTGATCATTGTTGTCCGATCTTCTTCTCTATCTCTCGTGAATCTTATATTCACAAAGAATAATAACTATCAACCTCTTTTATTAATTAATCAATTAATTAATATTTAAAGATCATGAATTACTTTAATATATATCAATCCAACAACCAATTATTAGTTAGATATATTTATCATGGGACGTTATAGGAGAGAGAAAGGCTCTCTCACGATCCCATATTTATTTCTCTAACAACTAAATAAATTTCTACATAGACTCTTCTCGTAGAATATGCCTACGATGTGTTTCCCAACACACCGTATAATAAAAATTAATCCAATTAATTTTTATATGAAAAATAATTTAGAATTCTCAATTCCAAATTCATAACTCAACCCAACGTATCATAAAGTTCACATAATTTAATGGAGCTGTCCGGAGGAACTATGGACATTATAATTCTAAGCTCCAATAATTTTGACATTCAATTAACACCTTAATTAAAATTATTAATTCCAAATTACTCTACTAAAAATTTGGAATTACACTCTTAAAATTATAAAATTAATTATATTCGTAAGGATTTGAATCATCCATTGATATAGTCACTTCATATAAATCAATCCTCCATAAACGGTTGATTATTAAAGCTACGTTAACCTCTTTAATCACATCTTTATCCATAAGTACATTGGTTCTATAATGAATAATATATTTATGACCCAATCATAAATTGAGCGCTCTTATTATTCAAGTCCCGAATCAACACTTATGGGAACAGTCCATCTGACTTTTTTTTGAAGAATGGATTTTATATTAATATTCATGGCTACTTATGTTATTATATTTTCAATATACCAAGAATTTGATACTATGTTTCTGTGTGATTACCCGGTAAGTCAAAAAATATAATACAAAATAGGAGTTATTAATTACTCAAAATTAAGATCGATTCACATATGACCATCATTGATTAATTTTGAATGCTCTATTTTAACAACAGAATTTATTAGAGATTCATAATTAATCATGTTCAGTCCTATATAATTAATTATATAAAGTACTTTCATTCAATAATCTCATTATCAACAATCCGGATAAGATCGTTTCATTCAAAATGTAATGAACCGCACTAGTAATTTTAAATTAAAGATCCCGATTGTAACTTTAATTTATAATTATGATAATTTTAGATTATTTTACTTTAAATATTATCCTCTATATATAACACTTATATACAATATTTAAAGTCACATTTAAATAATCCAGGGATTTTTGATATTTATAAAGCATCATAACATGCATGCAAGTATAATATTAAAAAATTTCTTAAATATTTAGCAAAATAATAAATGCCATTTGTTTATGGGCACATATCCCAATAGACTCAGCCAATGATAAATTAGAAAATCTTTTCTAATTTCATCATACTTTGATCAAATATTTTTTGAGTCAATATTTGATAAGATTACTTGGGATACATACTCCTCTTACTAGGAGTTATTGATTCTTTATTGACCTACTCATTACCTTCATACACAATCCTTCATATCCAGTATACCCCGTACATGACCTTTTGTTATGAATGAATATGAACCAAAATATAAATTCATGTGCACAAGATACTATGGTAGTCTTAGGTCTAAGGATTACTTGCACAACTCCCACTTAGAGAATAATTTTTTATGATAAATAAGTAAAACTTTCATTTGATTTTCTTATCAGATCAATTCAGTGAACTCATAACCTCTTGAGCACCCACATCTTTATATTAGTGTCCCTACACAAGTGATCGTGAGACCAACCACTCTCACAATCGAGCATGCATAAGATATTCTAGTTTATCCGGATTCATCGATCTCCAAATCTATGATTCTATGACTAGGAATATTCTAGATTAGGGTTTATAGGTTTTAGGTCTCACTGTTATCTCTATAACCCTAAAAACATTGCCCTATTTTATGGGATTCATCATAAAAAATATAAGACACAACATATGATAAAATATAAAATTGCCTTTATCATCATCTTAAGTTGAAAGAAATTATAAATTTTGTCACTGATACAAAAACTGCAATTGGGTTTTAGGGCATAATTCTTTCAATCTTCCACTTGCATTAAAGCCAATCGCCCTTGTATTTAACACCCATACAATCAAGATGGCGATCTAACTACTATAGTGGAAGGGCATTAGTGAATGGGTCTACTATGTTGTTCTTCGTTTCAACTTATTCTATCACCACATCATGTCTATCAATGATGTCTCAAATGAGGTAGAAGCGTCTCAGGATGTGCTTGGATTTATGATGAGACCTTGGTTCCTTCGCTTGTGCCACAGTTCCAGTGTTATCACAATATAAAGACATCGGCTGTTGTATAGTAGGAACTATATCCAATTCGATGATGAACTTCATCCAGAAACTTCCTTAGAGGCTTCACTTGCAGCTATGTACTCTGCCTCAGTGACTAAATCATCTACAGTTGACTGCTTGGTACTTTTCCAACTCACTGCTCCTCCATTCAAAGTGTAGACATACCCTGATATAGACTTATTATCATCTGGATTAGTTTGAAAATTAGAATATGTGTAGCCTTCTAGTTTTAAGTCTAATCCTCCATATATGAGAAAAACATCTTGAGTCCTTCTCAGGTACTTAAGAATGTTTTTCACTGCTTTCCAATGATCCTCTTTTGGATCAGCCTGAAATCTGCTTACTATGCCCAAAGCATAAGCAACATCAGGTCTGGCACATAGCATTGCATACATAATGATCCTACTACCGAAGCATAAGGGATCTTATTCATCCTATCTCTTTCTTCTGGAGTCTTAGGAGACATCCTTTTGATAGGTATGCCTTGACTTATGGGCAAATAACCTTTCTTACTTTCCTCCATATTGAATCTCTTCAATATTAAGTCTATGTACCTGGATTAGGATAACCCTAGCATCCTCTTATATCTATCTTTATAAATCTTTATTCCTAAAATGTAGGATGTTTCTCCCAAATCCTTCATGAAAAACTGTTTTGACAACCAAGTCTTAATCGATTGCATCATTGGAATATCAATTCCAATGATAAGTAAGTCATCCATATACAAGACCAAGAAGACAATGACACTCCCACTTATCTTCTTATATACACACAGTTCATCCGTATTCTTGATAAAATCAAATTCCTTAATAGTTTCATCAAAACAAATGTTCCAACTCCTCGATGCTTGCTTTAACCATAAATAGATTTTCTAAGGTTGCATACTTGGTTTGGTCTTCCACTTGAGATAAACCCCTCTAGCTGTGACATATAGACTTCTTCCTCAAGCTTTTCATTAAGGTATGCAGTCTTAACATCCATTTGCCGGATTTCATAATCATAGTATGCAGCAATAGCAAGCATAATCCTAATGGACTTGAGCATGGCAACTGACAAAAAAGTTTCATCATAGTCAATACCATGTCTTTGCTTGAAACCTTTTGCCACTAACCTAGCTTTGTAGGTTTCTATTTGCCCATCTACTTTAATCTTTCTTTTGAAGATCCATTTGCACCCTATTGGGACAATTCCCTCGGGTGGGTTAACCAAGGTCCAAATCTAGTTGTCATACATGGAGTCCATCTTGGATTTCATGGCATTGAGCCATTTATCGGAGTCCTTACTCTCGATTGCTTCATATAGGTCAGTGGATCATCATTTTTAATGACACTAGCTTCATTATTGTTTCCAATCATAAAGCCATAACTAAGAGGTGCTTTTTACACTTTTTTGACCTACGGAGAGGAGGTGTATGCTATGGTTGTACCTTATCAATTTATACTTTTGATTGAGGAACTTAAGTTTGTTTATTTTGAATTTCACTCAATTCGATTATTCTACCATTACCTTCTTCTTGAATAAATTTCATTTCCAAGAAGATAGCATGCCTGCTAACAAATACCTTTTGTTCAGTAGGATGATAGAAAAGGTATCCAATATCTTTTTGAGAATAACCGATAAACCTACATTTTTTAGCCCTAGCATTTAGCTTATGTACAAATTCCTTTTTAACATAAGCTGGGCAACCCCAAATTTTAAGATGTTTAAGACTTGACTTCTTGCCATTCCATAATTCATATGGAGTGCCAGGAATGATTTTGATGGTACCCTGTTTATTACATATGCAGTAGTTTCTAGGGAATAACCCCAGAAAGATACTAGAAGATCCATAAGCACATCATGGACCGTACCATGTCAAACAAGGAATGGTTCCTCCTTTTTGCTACACCATTTAATTGTGGTGTATATGGGGGTGTCCATTTAGAGAGAATACCATTATCCTTAAGATGATTAAGAAACTCGCTAGATAAGTATTCACCTCCTCGATTAGATTGAAGGATTTTAATACCCTTTTCAGTTTGTTTCTCAACCATATTTTGATACTCTTTAAACTTTTCAAAGGCTTTGAATTTATGTTTCATAAGATACACATATTCAAACCTTGATAACTCATCTATAAATATGATAAAAAAAGAGTATCCTCCTATAGCTTGAGTTGACATGGGTCCACATACATCTGAATGTATTAACCCTAATAACTCAGTTGCCCTTTCTCCATGTCCAGTAAATGGAGAGTTGATCATTTTTTTCATGAGGCAAGATTCACAAGTTTCTAATGATTGAAAATCATAAGGTCCAAAGAAATTTTCTTTGTATAACTTGTTAATCCTTAACTCACTTATATGACCTAATCGGCAATGCCAAAGTAATGTTTCATTGGTATCATCTCTCTTTCTCCTTTTGTTTTCAATAAGCAACACATTATCATTGAGTGATAGAGTTAAAAGACTATTCACAAATTTGTCCATTCCAAAGAAGTCATTTGAATAAGATATAGAGCATCCATTGCTCTCAACTTTTATTTCATAACCTTATTTTAATAACAATGGTACAGAAATAATATTTCTGACTACATTCGAAATAAAATAACAATCTTTTAATTCAAGTATTTTGCCCGTAAGCAATAATAACAAGTAGGTTCCAACAGCTTCTGCATGGATGGCCTCTTCACTCGTGCCGTAAAGCTTGAAGTTACCTTTATCCAACCTTTTAATTTTATGAAGCCCCTGCAAAGATTTGCATATGTGAGCCCCACATGTGGTATCCAATACCCATGAATCAGAAGTTAAAAAACTCAATGATAAGTTTGTTTGTATCATTAACAAACCTTTTGATGCTTTATCGGTATCCTGCTTCAAACTTGTCGGGTACTTCTTACAATTCTTCTTCCAATGTCCCTTCTTACCGTAGGAGAAACAAGATCCATCATCCGAAGACTTCTTTGCCTTCTTATTCTTCTTGATGCTTCTTTTGGAGTTTAATTTTCTTTTTAAACCCTTCTTATCACCTCTTTCTTCTTTCCATCGATCAAAAGAAGATGAGCCTTTTCTCCCTTAAAATGGCTCTCAGCAGTCTTAAGCATGTTAAGCAGCTTTGATAATGTAAGATTCAATTTGTTCATGATAAATTATGAGAAGAAATCTAGGAGTGACTGCCCTGATTTAGCTGCTCGTCCATGAAGAAGCCTAGTTGATCTAATTGGGTGATTAAGTCAATCATCTTTAGGACATGAACCTGAACAGGCGAGCCGTCACTCATATGTGCATGGAACAACTGCTTAGATATCTCATATCTTGCAGTCCTACTATGCTCTCCATACAACTCTTTTAAGTTGAGGTTTCATCTTTTCATATTGCCTATGGAGCTTATTGCTCATTGAGGCCAATATGATGCACTTAACAGTCATACTATCATCTGCCACATCCTATATGTAGCCCTTTCCTCCTTGGAAGCATCTTCTCCGATCGAATCTGGATTCCGAGAATCAAGAACGTAGAAAATTTTCTTCTGAGCTAATATAATCCTCAAGTTTCTCAACCAATTGGCATAATTTGGTTTGGTCAGTTTATTAGCATCTAAAATGCCCTGCAGTGACAATGATGAAGCCATTTAATTGTCTACAAACAAACAAGAACAATATATAAGCAAACCACTCAAAATGATAAACACAATTAGACGAGGACTTTAAATCTAATTGTGTCTCCCACTATTTTTTCGAATACCATAACCCTCTACTATGTTAAACGAGAAACCAATATCTGGTTTCTTAGTGGGGTTGAGATTCCAATTCCTTATAAATGCCTTGAGTTTGCTCAACAAACATTTATAAGTTCAAGGGTAGAAAATTTTCTTTCCAATTTTATCAACATTATACTTGCTTCTAAGACACTTATAGCCACAACAAACCATAATATCTTTGTTTAGTCAGACCCTTCATTCTATATAGTCATGATTGAATAATGTCACCCTTGAGTTTGCTCAACAAAGTAACATTAACAAGCATACTATAAAGCATAATATGCATTAAGTCAAATTTTACATCAAACCCTAATAGTAAGCCTTGAGTTTGCTCAACAAGCCTACTATAATTTTGATATAATTTTGGCTTAGCATGAAGGAAGGCATTTTGTAGTGCTTTATAACCAATTAGCATTCCAATTCTAAGGTTTAAATTAATCGAATTGGCCAGGTAAGTGGAAGAGGTGTGGGAGTCCCCCGTTCTTGCCTTAGACACCAAATAAATTTGGCTAGGTAAGTAACAACTAATTAAAAAAAACATATTCTCTTTACCTTCCCAAAACCACTTTTCTTAGACACCAATCGATCAATTAATCCCTAAAAAGGATTTGCTTTATGATAATATAACACTATAACTAAATATAATTTTAGGAGGGCTTTTACCGTCTCGAGCACATCCTTATGTTTCTAAGTATCGCATATCCATTTATGTGCATAGTGTCATTAATCTTACAATATAATGACAATTAATACTTCTAAACATATCTCTAAATTGATTAGGGTTATAGTGAAACCCTAATCTTGTGGCATACAATCAATCAATACATGCTTATCTCATCATTTCAACTAATATGCATATTAGCCCTAATATGCATCACAAAAGCATATGATTAAAAGCAATCATCCATTCTCATTACTTGTTCATGGGATAAGATCACATCGGCATCCCAATACATCATAGGAGATCCCATTGAATGGGAAGAGAGGGCCTTTAAAAAACCTACTTGGCTCCTATGACCAAATGGCTATGGTGACTAACCCAATCCGAAGTAGTTACTAGGACATTGCATTATATAAAGCATAATAGTCAATTATGTATAACATATATTGCTAATTATGCATTAGAACATAAAGATTTACTTACTTTAACAATCATAATAATAACAATTTTATGAATGTAATATAGTCATATCATTACATTATGCATATCATGCCAATTAGGTTAAATATAATTTATTATTTTGCTATAAAGATATAATGATCTATCAATTTAATCATTCACAATAGACTAATTTGATTTCTTATTGAATGTATGAAGAAGGCTCTGAACCACTGATGGAAATTTTGGAATGCTTGGGGCATGTTTTTCAAAAACTTTAATCATTTTGAAAACAAGCATCGCCAAAAGTCATAATTTCAAGATCGCCTTTATGCAGTTCAAAAGATAAATCAATTAAAATCTAAAATAAATGACTAATAAAAATACTTGAATTGCTAAATCCAATAATCTTCAAAAGGCACACAAGAGTATGTCCTCCAAAGGTGATCCACACGAGAATCGATTCAAAGAAGCACTCCTATTTGCTTGCTAGAACCTTCCTGGCAGCCTTTTGATCATATGCAGTCTTCTAATATTTCTTTGGACTTTCCTCTTCAAAAGCTTTCCAAAAGCTTTCCAACAAGCCTCTACACACTCTAATAGCATTTCTCTATCTCAACTTAGGGCCTTGTCTGGCTCTCTATTTTTTTTTCTTTCTGTTCACAGAATCCTTTGTGCTGCCCCCTTTAAATAGAAATGAAAGGACAATCAGATGCATCAGATGGAGAGAAAGGATGCCATCCAAGGGGTATGAAGAGGGGGGAGACGCTTTACGTGAGGAGGGCTCCCATCCACTTGAGGGGGCGCCAAGGGTTCAAGGGGTCTTCGGTTCAAACCCCCACAAGCCCCTATTAAATATTTTATTTATTAAATTACTTTATTAATGAATTTAAATGATATTTATAAATTAAACTCATTTAAATTTAAAATAAAATGGTTCAAAAAAGGACTAAGGCCCCAAGTCAACCCAGACTAACCAAGTCAATCCAAACTAACCAAATCAGGTTGGATCATCATAAAAAATCTAAAAATAAATTTAGATTAAACTCTAGATAGGCTGTCCAATACGTGGCTAATGTTAATTTAAGTCCAACTTAAATTTATTATCCAATCAACAAACAAATGGACCTAAATAGATTAAGTCAAGAGATCGGGTTAGCCCACATATGCTAGTATGCAATCTTGGCCAACCAATTAGGATCAAAAATCCTAATAAAAATATTTTTAACTTCTTCAATTAATTCTCTATTATGTGTGGGTTTCTCATCTAACTAGCGTTAGATTTTTGGTTTAGCCCGATTATGTATCAAATTGGGCTAACTTAAGCTATCAACCTAATTAAGGTTTATAGGTTTTAGATCTCATTGTCTGTAACACTAAAAACATTGCCCTATTCTATGGGATTCATCATAAAAAATATAAGACATAGTATATATAAAATATAAAATTACCTTTATCATCATTCTTGAGTCGAGAGAAATTATAAATTTTGCCATTGATACAACAATTATGATTGGCTTTTAGGGCACAATTCTTTTAATTTTAGCATAAAAATTTATTAAAAATTATATAAAAAATATTAAAAGGTATTTAATGATGGATCCAAATTTATGAGAGAAAAAATTGAAATAAAAGTTTCAGCATGATCATATTGAAAAGAGGTTTAAAAAAAATTATGCACCAGAAGCCGGTGCATAAAGCGCACACCCTTCCTGTGCACAAAGCGCACACCGGTGCCGCGCTTCGCACGCGCGGCCTGAAGTTAAAAACGAAACAGGGGACTGTGGCGATTCAGTTGCTTTACATGCGTTGTGTGCCAAGCGCGGCCAGAAGTTAAAAACGAAACGGGGGACTGTGGCGATTCAGTTACTTTACATGCGTTGTGTGCGAAGCGCGGCCAGAAGGTAAAAACGAAACAGGGGACTGTGGCGATTCAGTTCTTTCCTATTTCGAGAAATTGGCTTCCCTTGCGTCTCTTCATCGTTGGAGATGAGATACATTGTATCGAGAAAAGAGGTCTTTATTAGCGGCTGGTTTTGAGAGAAGGAGAGAGGAAGAAGGAGAGATTGCGTTGTTTTTGATATGTCGGATACTGCTAGCTTTAATGTGATGGCTTCGTCAACAGTGAAGACTAGCGACAAGGAGAAGTCGCTCGACGACTGGCTCCCGATCACGTCGGACCGGACCGCCAAGTGGTGGTACTCGGCGTTCCACAATGTCACGGCGATGGTCGGCGCCGGGGTTCTGAGCTTGCCGTTTGCAATGTCGCACCTTGGATGGTGAGAGGAATATTATTATAGTTTAAGCTTTGGGATTTTTTTTTGGCTATGGTTTTCTCCTTTGTTTTAATTTTTTAATCAAATCCGAGCTTTCCTCTGTTTTAAATCAAACATTGGGAATACTTGTTATTGCACAGCTCATGATTTTTATTGATTTTTTTGATGAAATATTTTACCTTTGGATCTTGGTATTGTTGAGTCAAGGCGATCCCTCGAGATTTTGGCATCTAAACCCTTGCATCAGTGGTAGATTGTTTTTGGATTCTTTATGTGAGTATTAATATATGTTATATTACTCTGATTATTTGTGGATGATATGAGCACTACTCTGTGGAATCTGACGGATAAAAAATTTTGTTTAGAGACTGATTTCTAACCTTTGTGTACCTTTAAAAGTTGAGTTTTACTTTGATTTTCTTTTTTCTTATTAAATTTGGTCGTCCAAGTGGACATTGGTTTAGATGAATTCATGTACTTTTAAATCTATGTGCTTTATTTTATTTCTTCTTCATCAAATTTCAATTTGTTGAACCAAAATAAATTTTCGGTGATTTTTCAGTTAATTTCTTAGTTTGGTTTCTTTTTCTTGATGTTATCATTCTCTCTCTCTCTCTCTTTTGACTCCATATGAAATGCCCAGTTTCCCCTAGCAAGTTTTTATTTGTCAAAAAACAAAACACTTATAATTTATATCTGCATGTATTTATTTAAGACTTTCAAGTTTTTTTTTCAAGCCTGAACACTTTTTCTATCTGAAAATCTCTTTGAGATTATACTGCCATTGAGATTTACATCTTTTGAAGTGTAGATCTATATGATAATAAAAAAGATTGGCCTTGTAATTGTCTTTATGATTCAAGTAAGTAATCTTAACCTCTAATTACATGTTTGACAAGGTGAATTATCACCTTTCTTCTTAAAAAACGAGTTAATTGTTTGCCAGAATCTCTCTGTTTTCTTAGGAAGAAAGTTCTGTCATTAATTTATTGTTGCATCATCCGAGAAGATGACTAGATAGAGATCTGACAATTCCTCATCAACAGATTGCCAACTTTTTTTTTTTTCCTACAATTGTTCTCTTATTTCAGGGGTCCTGGTGTGGTTATTCATGTTCTCTCATGGTTCATAACCTTGTACACCCTCTGGCAAATGGTGGAAATGCATGAGATGGTGCCTGGGAAGCGATTCGATCGGTACCATGAGTTGGGACAGCAAGCATTTGGAGAAAAGCTTGGCCTCTGGATTGTGGTTCCCCAGCAGTTAGTGGTGAACGTTGGCTCATGCATTGTCTACATGGTCACTGGTGGAAAATCTCTGCAGAAATTCCATAATCTTGTATGCCCTGACTGCAAATCCATCAGGCTAAGCTATTTTATTGTGATCTTTGGCTCGGTACACTTTGTTCTCTCCCAACTTCCCAACTTCAATTCCATCTCTGCTATCTCCTTGGCTGCTGCTGTTATGTCCCTCAGGTATTCATAATTCACCTTTAACTTATCCAACTCTCATCATAACAGTTCACAAATTATAAAAGACTTTTTTCTTATACCCGAAGAGACCAAGACAGTGTGAAAAAGTTCTATTACAGAGCAAAAAAAAAAAAAAAAAGATTCAGAGTCTTATTTTATATAGTGCCTTTGATGGGAAGGTTGATTAGTTAGTTACTTTTAGATTTTTTTTTTTTTTTTTTTTTGAGGAGAAAATATGGCATTGACATATGCACTGCATAATTATTATTCACTCATATTTTGCTGTCTTTTGACTGATTTTTGTAACTTGAACAGTTATTCCACTATTGCTTGGGTGGCCTCTGCTGATAAGGGTCAGGCAGCAGGGGTGGATTATGGTTACAAATCTTCAACCACAGTAGGGGCTTTCTTTAACTTCGCAACTGCATTAGGAGATGTTGCCTTTGCCTTTGCAGGGCACAATGTTGTCCTGGAGATCCAAGCAACCATTCCTTCTACACCAGGGAAACCTTCAAAAAAACCCATGTGGAAGGGTGTTATTTTCGCTTACATTGTAGTTGCCCTCTGCTACTTCCCTGTTGCCTTTGTTGGATACTGGGCTTTCGGCAATGCGGTTGATGACAACATTCTCATGTCACTGGAGAGGCCAAAGTGGCTGATTGCAGCTGCTAACATGTTTGTTGTCGTTCATGTCATTGGAAGCTATCAGGTGCTTTTTCTCAAACATAAATGATCCAATACTGAAAACTGCATTAATATAGAGATGCTGGATTTTATTAAGATTTTTCCAAGTCAATTCTGATATTAGTTTGTCTAAGGATGCTAAACAAAATTAAGAAATGGAGGCTATCCAAATGAAAGTCTTTTTTATGTAAGGTTGAAGATGTCGTACTGTGTAACCAACAACTCCATTTTGATTGGATGGTTTTTCATAGACACGGCTTGCAAACATAAATTACTTGATACTTCTGATAACTATGAACCCAATTGTGTGAGATCAAATATATTTTAGGGTACAGCCTGTATATAGTTTTGTTTTACTTCATGACGAGTGAGAATAATTTTGATCCACTAAAACTGTTAAACGTGAAAACAATTGACTTGTTTTATTTACTGGATTGTGCTGCTAATCCAAGAAATAAACTATCATGAATCAACACAGGATAATCAAATTGAAATATTAGTCAATAATGCATACTTTAGCCAACACTTGATCATTTTAGTTTGATTCGCACCCTAGTCTCTCTCTCTCTCACACACACAAACACACATGCATGCTTACGCATGCACGCATGCACACTTGTAGGTATTGCTGACCAAAGTTCTTTGGTCTAATCTAAGTGATTTATTATTGATGCAGATTTTTGCCATGCCTATGTTTGACATGCTTGAAACAATGCTTGTGAAGAAGCTTCTCTTCTCACCTAGCCGTACACTGCGTTTGTTGCACGGTCTCTATATGTTGGTAATGTCTTTTTCCTTGGACCATTTCAAATTTTTGCCTTCTGACGTATAATGAAAGAGCTGGACCAAAGATAATAACAAAAAGAAACATGCAATGGAAGTTTTTAAGCTTTGATTTATATGACTCTCCTCTTTGTGCAGTTTTTACCATGTTCATTGCTATATGCATCCCTTTCTTTGGTGCGTTGCTTGGATTTTTTGGAGGCTTTGCATTAGCCCCAACAACTTACTATGTAAGTCACCATATCTTGTTTTATCTGATGATACAAAAACAAGAGCAATTTTTCCCCGTGTAACTTTTAAAGCTCAGATCCCATTTATAACTTTTAAAGCAGTTTTTAAATCCATCTCTCATTCTAATGTGATTTTACAGCTTCCATGCATCATGTGGCTGGCCATCTATAAGCCTAGAAGGTTCAGCTTATCTTGGATCACAAACTGGGTAAGTCATAGAACCCTTAATTTTTTGTTACTTCTCTTGTAGTTTAGGTTCATCAAGATGATATCTTCTTGTACTTTTGGTCTCCAGATCTGCATTATTCTTGGAGTCCTGTTGATGTTTTTAGCAGCAATTGGAGGACTAAGATCAATCATAATTAATGCCAAGACTTACAAATTCTTCTCGTGAGTTTGCTGACGAAGACACATGCTGAAATATTACCTTCGCCTAGTCAATTACAAATTCTTCTCGTGAGTTTGCTGACGAAGACACATGCTGAAATATTACCTTCGCCTAGTCAAAGTTCCTTGCTCATATTGCTAATAAGTCAAAGTAATTTATTTGTTTGGAGAAGAATCTTGTCTCCACGAAACCAATAAGGGATGGCTTCCTTGTCGGTACTGCAAAGTGATGCCTATTGCCATCCTCATTCTCTTGTTCTGATTATAATATTTTAGCATTTCAATGTTCAAGCAAGTGATTATAAGCTTGTGTGCTTTGTGATGCCTTTTTATCGAAAGCTATATGGGTATTGTGATCCATGCATGAATGGTAGAAAAATTGTTCAGGCTTGAAAAAAAACTTGATAGCCTTAAATAAATACATGGAGATATAAAGTTTCATTTTTTGACAAAAAATAAAACTTGCTACCTTTAGAGGGAAAAAGGCTTGGCATTTCATATGAAGTCAAAAGAAAAAAAAAAAAAGAAGACAATGATAACATCAAGAAAAAGAAACAAAACAAAGAATCTAACTGAAAATTTAAAGAAAATTTATTTTGGTTTAAAAAATTAGAATTTGATGAAAAAGAAATAAAATAAAGCATGAATTCATCTAAACCTTTCTTAGCTGCAACAAATGTCCACTTAGGCGACCAAATAAAAAAAACAATCAAAGTCAAACTTAACTTTTAAAGGTACAAAGGTTAGAAAAGTCTTTAAACAAACTTTTTATCTATCAAATTCCACATAGTTATAGCTATCATCATCCACAAATAATCTAAGTAAAATAACATATCTTAATATTCACATAAAGAATTCAAACCAATATATTATTGATGCAAGGGTTTAGATGCCAAAATTCCCTAGGGATCGCCTTGACTCAACGATACCCAAATCCAAAGGTAAAATATTTCATCAAAAAAAATCAATAAAGATCATGAATTGGGCAATAACAAATGATGTGGCTGATCCAACATCATCAAAGTAAACGGTAAGCGAAAAGTGAACTGACGAGGCCCAGCCTCGTCCTCGTAGGATAGCCTCGGCCCCGAGGCCCCGAGGCCCCCGGCCTCGAGCGTCAGCGTCTGTCTCGAGCTTCGGCCTCGGCCTCAAGCGTGAGCCTCGGCCTCGGCCTCAAGCTTCAACCTCGGCCTCGAACGTCAACCATGGCCTCGAGCGTCAGCCTCGGCCTCGGCCTCGGTCTCGAGCTTCCATCCCGGTCTGCCCTCGAGAGCGGCGGCCCGCTGCCTTGAGCCACCTGACACACCCATGTGGCCCACCAACCGCCTGCAACGGCCACGTGATCCACCACTCGCTGCAACAGTGCGTGGCCATACACGCCAGATGCAACCATATCTGCCTGCCACCCGCAGCGCCGCACTCGACAGGTGGCAGCGAGGCAGGATGCCTCTGACAGGCAGTTGCGATCCGTCACTGTCAGCCTTGCTTTCCGTCCGTTAGTGGACAAAGGCACCTCGAAGTCAGCAACCTTCTGGAAACGGAAAAAGAGAGACCGTCGGATAGGTATAAAGGCCCACGCATACAACGAGGGAAGGATCCTGAACATTAGTTCTCTAGCTCATTTTCGCTAGTTTACTCTTTTCTGTTCCCATATCGCTGACTTGAGCGTCGGAGGGTCCCCACCGGAGCAACCGGTACCCGAGGACTTTTTGCAGGAGCTTGCCGCGGAGGAGGATCTCCATTCCCCGGCATTGGAGGAAGGTGACTTGGCGTCAACAGATTGGCGCGCCAGGTAAGGGAGTGTCAAAGAGAGAAAAGCTTTGAACTTGTCAGTGGCAACTTCTCTTTCCCCAAGCTCTCAAGCAATGGTGATGACCCATACGCAGGAGGTCTCCATAAGTCATGCTGGGGGGCAGCATCAGGGGGCAGATCAACCGGCGGTCAGCCCCCCCGCTCCCCCAGCCGATGTCCTTGCACCACCACTACAGTAGTTTCAAGAAGACCGGCTTGCCGCCCTCACCATGCAAGTTCAATCTTTGGTGGCGGCGGTCTAAGTCCTGCAGCAGTAGCCGGCGGTCGTGCTGCCACCGAAGCTGCTCCCATCAGTTCCAGGAGTGGTCCAATCCAGCCAACATTCTTCTCGGGGGAGATCTCCCATCCGAGAAGCTCACCACCACCGTCCTTTGCCCAGCCTCATCGTCGAGAGGCCTCCAAGAGACCTTAGTCGCCATCTCGCCATGCCAGTGCTTCCCCCAAGCGGCGGCACGGGAGGGAGGCGGAGCGCCCCCGTCAGCATCGCTGCCATTCTTCCCCCTCCTCAGAATCCTTGAGGGAGGAGTCCTTCGACGGCCGAATAGCCCGCCGGGCTGAGCGCCGGCTCGACGAATACAATCAGCGGCTGGAGGAGCTCAGCCGCCGGATCACCAACCCACCAGAGGCGGACTATGACAGCCGACCATCGCTATCCTTTCGCATCATGGAGGAACCAATATCAACCCGGTTCCGTCTTTCTCAGCTGGACCCATATGACGGGATCACGAATCCCTTGGACCATTTGGAAAGTTATAAGGTCCTCATGCAGGTCCAGGGAGTGACCGATTCACTTCTCTGCGTCGCCTTCCCCACCACCTTGAGGAAGGCTGCCCGAGCTTGGTACTCCCGCCTGCTGCCGCGGAGTATCAACTCCTTCCGCCAGCTGGAGAGGGCCTTCTTGGCCCATTTTGACACCTGCCGGAAGATACCCAGGGTGGCAGACAGTCTCTTCTCTGTCCAGCAAAAGGATGGCGAGTCCCTGCAGGACTACATCGCTCGGTTCAAAGAGGCAACCCTGGAGGTCTACAACCTTGAGGATTTCGTGGCCACCTTGGCCTTGAAGCGAGGGCTCTGCCCCTTCCGCTTTGCGTACTCCCTCAACAAGAAGCCACCCGGCTCCTACGCGAGCTCTTGAGCCAAGCTTAAAAGTACATCCATGCCGACGAGGCTGACTCCTCCCGGCGCGAGGCTAACGGGAGCACCACCAAGAAGCCGGCTCGTCCTGAGCCCGCAGAAGTTCGCACCAGAAGGCCTGAGCCTCCCCGCCGACCGAACAACCATCCTCGGGCCCTCATACCGAGGGATAGCCCTTTCACCCCCTTGCTTGCTCCCATCTCTCATATCTTGCTTGAGATCGAGGGCGAGTCGTACCTACCATGCCCTCCTCCATTGAACCCGAAGACCCCCCACAACAAGAACCTATACTGCCGCTACCATCGAGTCCACAGCCACGACACTGACAACTGTCACCAACTGAAGAAGGCGATAGAGGACCTCATTCAGTGCGGCCACCTGGGGAAGTTCGTTCAGAGGAACAACCCGAGCGCTCCTGGCCCGTCGGCACCTCCGTCGCCAATGATCGACAATGCTCCAACCGAGAAGACGGTGGCGATGATTTCCTGGAGGTAGGCGGCCCGTCCAAGAGGCCGAGGGGGGAGGAGGGGCTAGATTCTATAATTCCCTTTTCTAAAAGGGACCTAGAGGGGGTGGTCAATAAAAATGATGACAGCGAAGTCGTGTCCATGACAATCGCTAAGCATCCTGTAAAAGAATTTTGGTTGACAGTGGAAGCTCAGTGGACGTATTGACTTATGACGCCTTTGTTCGTATGAACCTATCTCCCAACTCACTCCGACCTATCACCATACCCTGGATGGGTTTCACTAGAGACTCCATAAGGGTCGAGGGAGAGATCACTCTCTCTGTCATGGCTGGGAGGCCCCGTGTCAAAGTACAGTATTTATGAGCTTCCTTGTGGTTCGGGTGCCCCTTGCCTACAATGCCATACTTGGAAGGCCCAGACTTAACCTTCTGGACACTGTTATCTCCACCAAAAGGCACTTGGTGAGGTTCCCTACCAGTGAGGGGGTCGGGGAGATGCGAGGGGAGCAGAACCTGCCACCACTTTGCTACCACATGGTCCCCAGTCCTTAGGGGGCAATGCCTGCACCTGCACCACAAGCACTGGATCCCCGAGACTCAGAAAGAAGAGGGGAACCGGCCGAGCATTTGCTAGCCTTTTCCCTGGGGGAGGACCCGACATAGACCATCCAAGTTGGGGCCCTGCTTTCGGAGGAACCCCGCAACCAGCTCCTTGCTTTCTTGCATGCCAACGTAGACATCTTTGCCTGGTCGGCGTCCAATATGCCAGGCATCCCGAAGGAGGTGATTACCCACCAACTCAATATCAAGCCGGAGTACCGACCCGTTTGACAGAATAAGAGGAGCTTCGCCCCTGACAAACAAAAGGCCATAGATGAGGAGGTGCGTAAGTTGGTGACGGCCGGCTACATTCGCGAGGTGCACTACCCCGACTAGCTGACGAATGTCGTGATGGTCCGCAAGGCCAGTGGAAACTGGAGGATGTGCATGGACTTCACCAACCTCAATAAAGTGTGCCCCAAGGATAGCTTTTTGCTGCTCCGGATTGACCAGTTGGTGGATGTTACATCCGGCCACGAGACCCTAGCTTCATAGACGCATTCTCGGGGTACAACAGGATGGACCCGATTGATGAAGAAGCGACCTCCTTTGTAACTGAGAAGGGGATATATTGTTACAAGGTGATGTTGTTCGGGTTGAAGAATGCGGGGGCCACCTATCAGAGGTTAATGAACAAAGTCTTTGAGAACCAGATTGGGCATAATATGAAGGTGTACATAGATGACATGCTAACCAAGAGCATCCGTGTTGCCGACCATGTTGCCGATCTTGCGGAGACCTTTGGCAATCTCCACCGATATCAGATGAGGCTAAACCCCCATAAGTGTGCCTTGGGGTTACAGCAGGCAAGTTTTTAGGCTTCATGGTGACTCAATGGGGAATTGAAGCCAACCCCAATAAAATCTGAGCCATTCTGGACATGAGGCCCCCAGCTAACAAAAAAGGTGCAGCGCCTGACCGGGAGAGTAGCAGCTTTGAGCCATTTCTTGTCAAGTCGGTAGAAAGGTGTCTTCCCTTCTTCAAGGCATTGCGCAAGGCCAACAACTTCGAGTGGACGAAGGAATGCCGGGAGGCCTTCGAGGGGCTGAAGAAATTTTTATCTACTCCTCCACCGTTGTCCAAGCCAAGAAGCGGGGAGGAGCTCTTTCTATATCTCGCAGCCTCTCCCGAGGCTGTCAGTTTCGTGCTCGTCCGCATGGATGCTGATGGAGCGCAGAAACCAGTTTACTACACCAGTAAGGAACTCCATGATGCGAGAGTAGGTACTCCCGGACTAAGAAAATTATCTTTGCCTTGATCGTCTTCGCTCAGCGCTTCCGACCATACTTCCAAGCTCATCCGATCGTGGTGCTCACGGACCAACCCCTTCGGACCATGTTATCCCATCCTGACACCTCCGGTCGGTTGGCTAAGTGGGCCATCAAGTTGGGGGAGTTCGACTTGTCCATTCGGCTGAGATCTGCAATGAAGTACCAGGTGTTGGCCAATTTTTTGATTGAATGCATCTGGGTCGAGGAGCATCCGGAGGAGTTGCACCCGGAGGTGCACACGGAGTCCCCTAAGGCCGAGGGGGCGAGAAAGGAAGACTGGATCCTTCATGTAGATGGAGCATCGAATTCTCAAGGGAGCGGGGCTGGACTCATTCTTGCGAGCCCCGAGGGGGAGGTGATGGAGTATGCCCTCTGATTTTTTTCTCAGCCACCAACAACCAGGCAGAGTATGAGGCCTTACTGGCGGGGATGAAGCTAGCCACGGAGCTCGGTGCGGAGCGTCTAAGGGCCTTCACGGACTCTCAGCTTATCTCTGGGCAGGTCGCTGGGGAGTATGAGGCCAGAGACCCGACTATGTCCCATTATCTGAGCAGGGTGCAATCCCATGCCTCTCAGTTTTTCTACTTTCGCGTTAGCTACATTCCCCGAGCGGAGAATGCCAGGGCTGATGCGCTGTCCCGCTTGGCCACTTCGGCTGATGGGACCTTGGGAAGGATGTACGTGGAGCACCTGCAGGTCCCGATCATTGAAGCAGTGGAGGAGGCTCTGCCGATCGAGCAGGAGCCCTCTTGGATGGATGCCTACATCCGATACCTGATTGATGATGCCCTCCCTGAAGACCCAGCCAAGGCTAGGCTGCTTAGGCGGTGGGCCTCAAAGTTTCTGATAATGAACAGGAGGCTCTACCGAAGGTCATTCTCGTACCCAGTCCTCAAGTGCGTAGGCCCCATGGAAGCTGATTACATCCTGTGAGAAATCCATGAGGGCATCTGTGGAAGTCATCTGGTGGGCAGAGCCCTGGCCTACAAAGCCCTACGGCAGGGGTACTATTGGCTGACCATGAGGGAGGATGTGGCCCTTCGCTGACCCCCCTGGCGACGCCTTGGCCCTTTGCCCAATGGGGTATGAACATTCTGGGACTGTTCCCTCCAGCCTCCTGTCAACGCAAGTTCCTACTGGTGGTCGTTGACCATTTCACCAAATGAATTGAGGCTGAGGCACTCGCCAAGATCACCGAGGGCATGGTGAGGTCCTTCTTCTGGAAGTTCATAATATGCTGGTTCGGGCTACCACATACCCTGGTTACCGACAACGGCCGGCAGTTTGATAATGCACCCTTCCGAGGATTCTACACCGAGCTAGGCATCCATTAGCGATTCACCTCCGTTGGGCATCCTCAGACCAATGGAGTGGCCGAGGTGACTAACCACATCATTCTCCAAGGATTGAGAACCTGGCTAGATGACTATAAAGGATGGTGGATGGAGGAGCTCCCCAATGTGCTGTGGGCCTACCACACCACGCTGCGAGCCTCCACTGGAGAGACTCCCTTCAGCCTCGTCTTCGGATCTGAAGCAATCATTCCTGTGAAGATCGGCTCCCCGAGCCCCAGGATAGAGGCATATAGCGAGGAAGACAACCCAAACTAGTTGCGGGCCAACCTTGACCTCGTGAAGGAGGTACGAGACCGAGCACGACTCCGGATGGCAGCCTACCGACAGCAGACGGCTAGGTATTACAATGCTCGCGTCCGCCCTAAGACCTTTTTGCCAGGGGACCTAGTTCTTCGGTGAGCTGAAGTTTCAAAACCCATAGAGGGAGGCAAGTTAGCGCCAAACTGGGAGGGACCCTATCGAGTTGCTGAGGCACTCCACCATGGAGCATACAAAGTTGAAGGGCTGGATGGAAAGCCACTCCCGCAGACGTGGAACGCCAACAATCTCCGTTGGTATTATCAATAGTGTACCCTTTCTTTACATTAAATTTCATGCTTGCATTCTCTTGGGCTCTCGCCCCGCACTTGATATTAATAAATGAGTTCAAGTAACCTAGCTTTTCAGCAAAAAGTCCGAGGCCAGCTCGGCACAGAAAGTCCGATGTACCATCGGTACCGAAGATCATTGTACCATCGGCTCCCAAAAAGCTCGAGGCTAGCTCGGCATAGAAAGTCCAATGTACCATTGGCATCGAAGACCATTGTACCATCGGCTCCCAAAAGCCCGAGGCTAGCTTGGCACAGAAAGTCCAATGTACCATTGGCACTGAAGACCAGTGTACCATCGGCTCCCAAAAATCCTGAGGCCAACTCGGCACAGAAAGTCCAATGTACCATTGACACCGAAGACTGGTGTAACACCGGCTCCCAAAAAGCCCGAGACCAGCTCGGCACAGAAAGTCCAACGTACCATTGGTACCGAAGACCGGTGTACCACCGGTTCCCAAAAGCCTGAGGCCAGCTCGGCACAGAAAGTCCAATGTACCATTGGCATCGAAGATCGGTGTACCATCGACTCCCAAAAGCCTGAGGCCAGCTCGGCACAGAAAGTCCAATGTACCATTGGCACCAAAGATCGGTGTACCATCGGCTCCCAAAAGCTCGAGGCTAGCTCGGCATAGAAAGTCCAATGTACCATTGGCACCGAAGACCGATGTACCATCGGCTCCCAAAAGCCCGAGTCTTCCTCGGCATCCCAAGGTCAATGTTCCATCGGTCCCCAGAAGCCCGAGTCTTCCTTGGCGTTCCAGGCCGATGTTCCATCGGTCCCCAGAAGCCTGAGTCTTCCTCGTGTCCCAAGGTCGATGTCCCATCGGTCCCCAGAAGCCCGAGTCTTTCTCGGCATCCCAAGGCCGATGTCCCATCGGTTCCTCGAAGCCCAAGTCTCCCTCAGTGTCCCAAGGCCGATGTTCCATCGGTCCCCAGAAGCCCGAGTCTTCCTCGACATCCGAAGGCTGATGTTCCTAGGGAATAGAGTTTCCCATCAGCACCGGACTGTTGTCCTGGCCTTGGCTCTCCCAGGGGTCTGGCCCTATATAACTAAAGTGAGGTTGCTTGTGGATGGGTAAAAGCTACCCTCGGTGTCGGTGAAGCTCCAAGTGGTCCCACACCGGTGACCCGAGGTTTCGAAAGCGACACATTGTAGTTGACTAGAAACAATTTCATTGATGATAATGTTTACAAAATACTGACTGAGTCGGACTTAGTACAAAAACAAGAGAAAAATAGCGCAAGGTCAAGGGTCGGCCGCGGGCTTGTCATCAGAGGGGGCCCCCTCAGACCCTTGGTCCAGCTCTATATCCATGGCCCGAGGGAGGTCCAGGACCCGGGCCACCTTCTTTCTGGCATCACGGAACCCCTGAAGATAGGCGTCTGCATTGGCATCGGCCAGCTCGTCAGCAAAGCTGTCTGATTCCTTGAACTCTTCCACCGCTGCTATGGCCCTAGCCTCGGCGACGGCCTCCATCTCCGTGACCCAAGAGGCTGCCATCCTCTCTGCCTCCTTGGCATGCTCCGCCTCCTCCTCAGCATGCCTTGCCTTATCTTTGGCCGCCTGGATGGCTGAGCTCAACTCAGCGATATGAAGGTTCTGGGCCTCGACGGTGCTCTCGGCCTCCGTAAGCTGATTGAGCACCGCCCGAGTCGATCGGCTTCAGTCTCCACTTGGCTCTCAGCCCTCTTTATTTCATCGACTCGATCGTTTCTTGCCGCCTCCAAGGCCCTTTCTGTCGCCTCCAGGGCTCTCTCTATTGGGAATTGTATTCTAAAGCCAATCATTTGATGATTGTGCTGATGTAAATTATATATAAATTGATATATTAATAAAAGTTATTTGGCAGTTTATTCATTACAAGAACATTTTCTTAATACTCCTGAAAGTAATGAAGCCCTTAGGATCTTCCTCACGATAAAGGAGGATTTATCTTAGAAGGTCCTTAAAAGAGTTCGCGACCAAATGATATACTATGACAGGGCCATAGTACTATCAATTATAGGACGTTGTATATCACATTTGTTGGTTATCCTCTTAACCAAGGAGTGTAGAGACACTGGTATGACATACAGGTGAAAGTGTAGGAGTACATTTCATCGAACGTGACTCATTTTTGGATACTCTGTTGTCAAGAGTTAATCCGAGAAGATATAGGTATAAGTATCTTTCAGACCTGAAGATCACAACCAGTGGCTTACAAGCAACTCATTGTACTTAGGTGCCGGACCACCTGGATTTCTAATCCAGCTATGAAAGGTTACTGGATGCAATCAAGTACTTATGGTAGTTAGTTGTGGATCAAGATGAAATTTGACCTATCCCATTAAAAGGAGAAATGCTTGTGTTTCAATTTAGCAAGACCTTGGCCAAGGCACTTCATGTGAAAGTCACATGATCACTAAAGTTGAAATCACTTTATGGATTTGCTATTTAGAGTTGACAGGCTCTTAAGCCATCCTTAGCATTTGTGGTCAAGGATGAATTATACGGTAATTGTTTCTTAGGATTCTTGGAGTTTGCTCGGCAACTCTTCGACCTATCCGGACGTCGGGTTCCATTGCTAGATGGGCACATCGATTAGTATAGAAAGTTATTTCTATGCTACCGGCTTAGGTTCGAACCTAGAGAGTCACACGCATAGAAGTTTCCTAGGATGATCTATTTGCTGATCAACGATTGAGAATTGTATATGATTTAATTAATCAATTTGATTGATTGAATTATCTCAATTGGGTTAAGTACAATTGAATAAGATTCAATTTGGTTTAAGTCTATTAGAAGGACAAGTCAATTTCAAATATTGATTTGAAATTAGACTTGATTTGAATTTAAATAGATTCAGAACTAATCAAATTTGATTTGGGCTTGGACCATGATCTATGTGGATTAAGTCAAATAAATTCAGATCAGAACCCAAACCTCTCGAATATGGATCTCATATGATGAGATGGCTAAAATCTCATCTCATGAGATAGAATTTAATGCATGACATTTATTTACCGAACGTCGGATTTATCCCTCGTCTCTTTGGTTTTTTTTTCGAACGAACTAAACCAAACGCCGCGACTCCTTGGTTTTCTCCGAACATCGGAATTAAACCAAGCGCCGCGGCCAAACGATGGATTCTTAAATGTCAGAATTAAATGTTAAGGTTAAATCAAGACTATAAATAGAGGGCATTCCCTCACCATAAGCCTTTCCCATAATTTTTTTTTCATTATTAATCCTCAATTCTTCTTTCTTCTTTTCCCTCTTTTGATCACCGCTAATGAGATGTTCACTTGCCTTTTACTCTCAATGTAATTTTTAAAAAAAACCAAATCAAAAATCTATCTTTAAATAATAATTTTAATAAATAATATTTTTTTTAAAAAAATGTTGATACAAAATTTCATCTAACAGGCAAGAATGTAGCATTTGTAAAAGATTTCATAAGTTGATCGTCCCAAGAGTCATTTTGGATTGGCTTAATTTTCTTTTCTTAGATTCAATATATACTTTTTTTACATTTTCTTTTAACATAATTATCAATGACCAATTCCATATTTTATTTTATTTTATTTTGTTTGCCCATTTGTTATTCTAAATTTTAGAGTAGATAGACACAAAATTATAGTAGACACTAATAAAAATAATAATTTTAAAATATTAAAATAATATAATTAAGTAATAAAATATGGATATTTTTTTTTCATTCAAGTATTACTTGATAAGACTTATCTAAAAAAATATAGAATCCTAAAAAAGTTTGATACCCTCGAAATGTGAGCCCCTATGGAAAACTTACCCACGGGAGAGATGGGTAAGTCGATTTCTCGATAAATTTCATCTTTTTTTATCTCTAAAATATCCCAATCCATTTTTACACTTGCTTTCTTTATTTATAACAAACCCTAAATCAAGCAACACTGTTACAATTTTCATCTAATTTCTAACCAAATGATCAATGGATAGCATAAGTCTAGAGATATTTTTTCTTTTCATGCTCTTCATCATTTTTTTAATATCATTATTTTTTCTCTTTTCTTCACTCAATCTCATTTTTGTTTTCTTTTATTATAGCTTTTGGTTATATTTCTCATTTTGAAAGCTGTTTATTGCATGTCTCCCATGCAATATAGCACCATCCAAGCTTCTTTAATTGTTGCATGGCTTGTATGTCTTGTGCTGACCTCATATTGATTTTAATGAAATATAAAATAATTAAGTATTGTACTAATATTATCTCTATCAAGTCTAATCTATTTTAGGTTACTCATCATGAAAGAATACACTTGCATTAGCTTAAGGTAAATTGTGATGCAAAATAAAAGGTATTACATGTAATGTATAAATATGCTTGTAGTGATTAAATTATTTTTCAATGAACTTGAATTTTGCAATCACTGGACGATTTTCATATGTTTTACATTTGGAGGGTTTATTTAACAAAATGACTTTCAAGTTTAATTATATTTGCATTACTTTGAACTGGATTCAATCGTCTTACAATTTTCCATTTAAACTCTATGTTGCTTTAAACATTTCCTTGAAGTCATTTCTTTCTTGGCATTGGATGATCAATTTTTTTTTTTTATGGCTCATGGTTTCTCTTTACTGCAGTTTATGAATCATTTTTGGGCATCTAGATGTTGGAGTTGGGCTGCTAGTTTTTATTGGCATTCGATTGGCTCCTTGGCACATTAAAATTGATCTACCAATTTTTTAAGTTGGACTGCTATATCTTTTAAGCATTCGACTAGTTGTTCCCTGATTCTAAATGTTCAAAAGATTAGCCTACCAATTCAAAAAATTGGGCTGCTATTTCTTTGAAGCATTCGATCGGTTGTTCCCCGATTCTAAATACTCAAAATATTAGTCTGCCAATTCAAAAAATTGGACTGCCAATTTTATGTGACCTTTGGTTGGATGCTTGGCACATTAAAACTGGATTGCCAATTCAAGGAGTTGGCCTGCTTATTTTTTAAAGTGTTCAGTTTTGGCTTTCTAATTCTTCATGGCTTCAAAAATGGTCTGCTAGATTTAAAGTTGGTATGCCAATTTTTCTTAGCATTCGGCTAGTTGCTTCATGGCTTCAAAATTGGTCTGCCGGATTTAAAGTTGGGTTGTCAATTTTTCTTAGCATTCGGCTGGTTGCTTCATGGCTTCAAAATTGGTCCATCGGATTTAAAGTTTGGGCTGCTGGTTTTTCAAAATTTTCGGCTAGTGGTTGACTGGCTTCTTGTGACAAAAATTCTAGGCTACCGATTTTGAGAATTGGGATGCTAATTTATCTCTTGGTAGAATGGTTGATAAAGTTGGTCTGCTACTTCTTTCATTGGGCTTCCAATTTATTCTGATGGCAAACCGATTCTTGTGTTGGGCTTCTAATTTCTTTATTTGGGCATCTAAACTCTGAAGTTAGGTAACCAAATTTTTACCTTGGATGGCCGGACACCTTAGTTAAGCTTACCAACTGTTGCTCTCTCTCTCTTCCCTATTTCACAATGTTCATGTAATGGCTATTTTTCTGTGTTGGTTATAAATTGAGTTGTTGAATAGTGATTCAACAGTGAAGTGAGAAAAGAAAAGGAAGAAAAATATCCATGAAAATATTGTGAGAATATTGTGTAGAAAAAGAGATATTTATTCTTTGTAAGAGAGGTATATTGGAGTGTAGCATTGATTGTCTCAAAGCCACCGACGTGGATTTATTTTTGATTCTTGAAGTGGTGTTAAAGCTTCAACAACCTTCTTTGAAGAGCATTCCAAGCATCCACGAAAGCTTCACTACTATTGTTGCGCCATTAAAAGAAATAAGCTACTTCGTGTTAAGCTCTTCAAGTTGCTAAGTATATCTTGTTGTTCATATGCTCATTATAGGAACTTTGTGTTCTAAATATTTTCTGAACTTATTTGAATCTTGCAAAGGGTTGGGTATAACCCTTGGTGTTTGGCCCCCTTGTGTCGTAAAACAAGTTGCTAGCCGGGGAAGGCTAGGGTTGTAATCATTTGAAACAATTGGAGTGAAATTTTCAAGGCACTCTTGGGGAGTGGATGTAGGTACTAGGTTGGCACCAAACCACTATAAAAATATTTGTGTTTGTGATTGCTTGATTGACTCTATTGTCTCTTCACTTCAGCACACATCACTTGCAATTAAATTCTGATTTCTGTTAAGTGCACATATCTGCGCATTAATTTTTTAAGAAACACAATACACCTCCATCTTGGCTTGCTATATCTGGGTAACATCTTGTATCATAAGTAATTTTCTTTAATATTAGTTTTATGTTGCATGTTCTAAATATATGTAACCATTATTTAATAATGTTATTGTACCTAGATTCTAGTCTCATATTTCACATTGATGATCTCTTGAATCGATTTTCTATTGTAGAACATCTGTTCTTCAATTGTTGGCTGGTTCGTTTGTTCTGATGTCAATAGTTGGACATCCTCTTTAGCTACTTGAAAACTTGTAGGAGAACAAATAATCAGAATGTGGAAGAAGGGGAATTAAGATGATAAAAAAAGCGCTTGTCTAGAGAAAAGCTAATATTATTGTTCTAATAGTTGTACTGTCCGTTGAATTTGTAGGTTAACGTACAACTTTTTGGCATTTGTTGATCATAGTATCAGACGCCATGTAAGAGTAAGAAATTCCTTAATAAAATTATTATTAAGTTTGGCAACTTTCATGATGTTTGTAGTATACCTTGAAATGTTTTAATTGTGGTTGGATGTTACAATGATAATAAATGGTCCTGAATTTTGATAAAACATATCTGCATTTATTTGCTCAGATGCTTCTCCCCATAAGATAACGCTAATTTTCTCATACCTGCAAGAGTTTTGATGTGGTAATTACTAATTCCTATAACTTAGTCTAAACAAAAAAATAAAATACTTGTTTTTGGCAATTACCAACTGAGCAGCAATTCAATGTCTTATTTTCTATCATTTGCTCCTCTAATTGATCTATGCTTCATTAAAATTTTTCATATTTGTACATTAAATTCCAGCAAGATATATAATATAATATTCAAGATTATTTTACAATACATAAATACATTATGTTTCTCATTACCTATCAAATAAATGTGATTATTGCATCTGTCAGCAAGCATTTCTTTGCAAATTCAAATGCATGACATGGCATATTTCTTATTCTCTGATTCATTTGTATAACCGATGTTATGACCCAAAAATATAATTTTATGCTCATTTAAAACTGGATGATAATTTTCTATTGCTGATATGACCTTGATATATATATATATATATATATATATATATATATATATATATATAACCTTTTGTCAAAAGAGGTTTGAACTTACCAATTTGATTCTTTCTTATTGAACCATGCATCAAAGCACCCAAAAAAAATTATGCAATATTAGAAACTCATTTGATTTCTGAATAAAATATAATGATAGCATTGCAAATTTTTACTCTTACTGTCCAATTTTCTTTCTCCGGTTGAGTTCCCTCAAGCGTGAAAAAGACATTGATAATATTTATGGCTGGTTAGTTTTGAATTTTTCAAAATCTATTGAAACAAAGCAAAGTCAATGAAGCAATTCAGAATTGGCCAATCGCAAATTGGCAAACTGACAACTCATTGCAGTAGAAATTTGATATGATTTTTTTGCCATTGCAATATAAATTAAAGTTGGTCATGATTAAATCATAACATTAAAAAAAAACTGTGGGCGGCACAAAACAATCAATGCTTATTATGTTTATAAAATTCAAAAATTTCAAGACAAATCAAAGATAGAAATCATTCTTTTCAGATAGAAATCATTCTTTATCAATGACTTGACTCAGCACTGCTAGACATTCATCGGCCAGTCAAAACTAATCTTAAAGATACTTTTGTATAAGTGCTTACAAAATATGTCCACTCTTTATGTACATAAGCCGCATGCGCACACACGTACGTACGTGCATACATACATATGCATACATATATATATATATATATATATATATATACACACACACAGACATACATACATACGTAGATGCATATATACATATAGATTTGTAGTAATAATAATAATAATAATAATAATAAATTTATTATTCTTGGAGGCTAAGGAGTAAGTAGATGATAAAAATTGACATAAAAATTAGTAGCTAATAAATTACACACGCTTATACATATAACCATAAGTAAAATAGCATAATCTATAAAGTTTCCTTTGATAGAAAATTTCGAATGCTTTAATTTCTCAAAATAATTTGAGCACTTTATATTATAATTACTAATTCATTACCAATGAATCTACTTGTTATCATAGTCCCTTATTTTTTATTATTTTATAAATAAATAGATTGATAATAGTTAAAATATCTCCGTCATTTTTGTTAATTTGGCTTTAAGAGTGAATAAAATTTTAAAATTGAAACAACTACAGTGAACATGAAGCATTTATATATTTTAGAGGAGAGAAAGAGATCAAAAGATATACAAATTGGAGAGGAAGTTGTGAAGAGTACCAAAAAAAAATCATCAAAATAATCATAATGAATTTTATTAAATACCAAATCGATTATTGGATAATATGTATGTAATAGTTATGTATGATCCATACTTGAGCCCTCTTAGGGGCAACATCAGGTAGCAAACAAAGTTTATAAGGTAGAGGCCAAAGCCAAAGACTATGCTGCATCTTTCTATGCACTACTTGGAGACAATGTTAGAGGGTGATCGAAGAGGTTGAGTGGCATTAAGAAGAGAAGAAAAGAAAAGAAAAATTAATAATATAAAAACATAATGGGGAAGAAGGTCAAGTGGAGGAAGATGCGTAAGACTATGCATGAAAGGTGGAGACTTTTCAGCTCCATTGTTCATTGAGCATCACGGAAGATTGTAATAAAAGAAAAAAAATATGAGGCTAAGAGAAGAAAAGAGAAAGAAATTAATGACATTAAAATTAAAATTAATGAACGTATGAAGAAGAAATAATATGTTAGACTTGGGATATCCATCAATTTTTTTAGTAAAAAATTTGATGAAAGTTACAGTGGTATCACCTGCGTTAGAATTTGTTATACATAAAGATAGCAAGTGAGAATAGTAGAAGGGGATAGAAATATTCTAAAATAAAAAGAGGCATTTTACTTGACTAATGAAAAATCAACTTATCTATATCTTTATGTCATGCTTTGGACCCAAGGGTAGATCTGAGTATATAACAATCTACAACATACCTGCAGAATTAAAATTCTACAACATACAACGCATTACATGCAAATTGGAATTCAAATAATCCATTTAATCAATTAATAATAATCCATAAAATAAATTAATCAAATCCAAATATTATGGACCAAGTTCATCTAAAGTAGTTTTTTCATTTGAAGTAAATCTTTATCTGAAATCATGGACCAACTTCTACTTGAATTCCTTTTATGACTCAACCTTTGAAATAGAAAAATTTAGAAATATTTGTGAGCTAACACTCTCTAAGTAAACCATAACTACAATTAGAGGGATCAAATAAGCACCATAAATCAATTTTAAAGATAATCATTTGAAAATCCATGTGTGATATAATAGTAATATATTTATAAATAATTGCAAAATATTCAGTATATACTTATAATTTCAAGTAGTTCTTCAAAATAAATATTTCATGTGCTTAAAAGAAAACATCTTCTGGTCTTATTATAATAAACAAAGCATTATTTAACTTTAACAAAACTCTAAATTTAATTTATAAACATCTTATGGTAACTCATGAGCCAATTACCATAACCACATACAATTTTTCTGATTGGGCTAGTTCATCGCATAATCTTCACTACAAGATTTTTGCCTTTCAGCAATGAATTTTTTTGCAATGAATTTTAAAATTCATTGGTGAAAGTGGATATTTGCAATGAATACAAATATTCATTGTTGAAAATTCATAATTAATTAGAAAGGACTTTCTGTAATGAATATTTTTTGTGGTGATTAAAAATATTCGTTGCTGAATGTTTTAGCGCCACATAATATTCATTTTTGCGGGAAAATTTTTGGCACCAAAAACTTTCAGCAACGAATTACTACTTCTGCTATGAATAAATTCATTATTAAAACTTCGATTATTAGCAATAAACTTTAATTCATTGCAAAAGTTATTTTTTAAAAAAATATAATAAAATATATATTCAACAATGAATATTTTATTTTTTGCAATGAATATCTAATATAAATAAAAATTAATTTAAAAAAGTTAATTAGAAGAATCGCCCTAACTACCTCTTCTTTTCATCTACGCCTTACGCGAGTGCGTGGAAAGAAGAAGGGTTAAACCCTATTTCTAAGTAGCCACAGGAGAACTTCATCGCCATCATCGTTGATCCAGGTATGCATCTCTTAATCAAACCCAACACTAGTTAAAGAGA